>JAQZBX010068923.1:0-15676 GCA_029593785.1 Cabassous unicinctus | reverse complement strand
GTAAGCAGTGTAGACTAATGGGAAAAAAGAAGTGGGGTACCTACAGTGAAATGGAAAACCAAATAGAGAACAATATATAGAATGAATTAAAATGGCAGAATGATGAGAGAAAAAGAGAAAAGAAAGGACAAAAAGAGAAAAAGTTAATAAAAGAAAGAAAACAGTACAGATGAGATAGAATAAAACCAGAAAATTTGAGGACTAAATAAAGAGAGGTAAAATGTAAGAACAATAACAGAAAACAAAAGATAGAAAGATGAAGGAAGGAAATGAGATAGCATTGGTAGATAAAATCTGTATACACAGAAAGGGGGAAATCAAGGAAGAGGAAACACAGCAAACAAGAAACACCCAATAAAAAAAAAAAAGGGTGGGGGGAGAAAGAGGAAAGAAAAACAAAACAAAACAAAACAAAAAACACACTAGCAAGCAGTCAAGAAAAAATTAAGGAAGAACAGCCTTCCCTATTAGGCCCCTCTGAGGCTTCTCAGGCTGTCTGTGTTCGTCAATCAATTACCTTGCAACCTGCAGGTTTTGAAGGGGGTTTTAGCAAGTAAAGTAAGTTAATTTTTTAAAAAAGTAATATATATTTTTAGGAAAAATAAGAGACCCTAGAAAAGTCAATAAAAAATAATGTCGATGTTTTCCCTGTCCTAAAGTATCAGCAGATGTTTGTTATCCCAGTGCATCACTACTCTAAGAGGAGCTGAGAATGGAACTATGGACTTGGTATATTCAAGGTGGAAAATTCTCCACTGAACTAAACTTTATTGTTGGGTTAGTTTGCCTTTCAGAAAGCTATCTAGTCTCTTTCCCTTGGGCAGGTTTGACTCCTTGCAGTTGGATAAATTCCTGCTGTGAGTAGCCTGTCCCTGCCCCCTTTCTATTCTTACTGCTTTCTCTCCCATGGCTGCAGGACACAATAGCCTGTTTGAGGAGATTCCCCCTCACCTCTCCTGGTCAGGTTAAGTTCCCTTCTGAAATTCAAATGGGACCATAGTGACTGAATTCACTGAAGAAAAATGACTTTTAACCCTTTCCAGACCACCTTCTCCTCCCTGGGGACTCTAAATAGGCTCTCAGAAGCTTATTATGCACTTCCTACTGCCTGCCTCCCTTAAGGGGGTTGAAATTTTGATAGTTTTCAGGATGGAACTGTTCAATTGTTTAACCCCACCCTCTTCCAGGCCAAATTTCTCTATCCCTGGCTGTTACGTAAATCAGACTGCCTCAGGAGTTTCCCCCATCTCCTTTTCCTGTTGCCACCTCGAGCCAGCTGGTTTGCACCCAAAAGCTCAAAGGGGTTCCAGGTGATGAAATTCACAGCAAGGAAACCCTCTCTACACTTCACCAGAACTCTCCTACTTTGGAGATTGCTCCCCCAATCTGGGTGGCCAGCCAGAGTTGGGACTCAGGCTCACAGTGTATTTTCCATCAGATTGGGGCTTAGCTGTCCTGCAGTTTCCAGCCTCATGGGCAAGAAACTCAGGGTTTTACCTTGAGCAATTTTTCTCTTTGTCTAGCTCTCTCCAGATAGATGCCCTGAAACCTCTTGCTCTGTGGGTTCCCCAAACAGCTCACTTGGGCAGCACCTTGCCATGACTCAGCTATTTTTTGTGAGAGAGATTATGAGTCCACACTTAAACCAATGCCATCTTGCCTGGTCTTTGTAATGGTATTAATGTATTTTGTACCCTGGTCCTGTGTGTGTGTTAACCTATTTGTAAATAAGACCCTTAAAGTTGTTATTAATTGACATGTGCTCGATTGAATGAGGGTGAGTTTTAACCCAATACGGCTGAAGTCCTTATTAAGAAAGGAAATTGGAAATGGAAGGAGAAGTCACAGAAGCAGCCTAATGCTGGAAGTCAATGGAACCTGGATGAAGGAAAAGATATAGATTTGTACATTGCCATTACAAGGAAAAGCCAACTAACCTCAAACATTGATACAGAAGATACAGATCCTGGGAGGAAGCAAGCCTTCTTGATTCGGAAAATGTAGGCTAATAAATTCCTGTTGTTCAGTCAACCCAGTGTCTGGTATTTGTTTTAGCAAATGAAGAATTATTCATTTGTTTCCCAATCAGGTGAAATTCGCACACATTTTAAACTATATATCTATACAGCTATAACTATAGACTATGTTCATATCCTCAGCTTATTAATTGAGTCTTATTATTAGACATTTCCTGGGAAGAATCCATAGAGTAGAAACTATGAGAACAATGAAAGTCTCAAATATTCAAAAATCATTCAATGAAAGCTCACTACTCTTGTAATTGCAAAACAAATATAAAACATTTTTGGCGATTATAAATATTTTGGATATTTTTTCTCCATCTTCTCTTTCTGTACTTTCTTGCACTTCTGTAATTTCTGTCCTTCTGCCACTTTGATCTGATTCTCTCTTTCTCTTTTTCTGCCTTTGAGATTGGATAAAACTGGCTGTTATTTTTATCTTAACCAGTCATTCATGTTAGGAGCCTTGTTTTTATGGTTTTGTTGTGTGAAGATTTTCTGTATCATATTTTGTATGCACATTTTTTGAAGAATGTGTCATACGGTTTAATATATAATAATGTTTAAGAGCACAGGATCTGAGTAAGACGGTCCTGAGTTTAAATCCAGTTTTGTCACTTACAATGTGAACTTGAGAAAGCATGACCAAATTTAAATTTCAGTTAAAGGAGAATATTAGAGGTATTATTAGAATCAAATAATAATTTGTAAAAATCTTAGTACTATTAAATAATAATACATGCTAAATTTATTAAACACTTTTAACACTGTAACATCTGAAATTATAATGGAACTACATATTGCCCATATTTTCTTTGAGACTTAAAGGTAATGAACCACAATTTATTTGTCCCTGATATGATAAACAGTGCTCTGACTGAAGACTGGAATGGTAGTTCTCACAGTTTGGAATGAGTCCAATTTCCATGGCCCTTTCTGATTTCTTTCTTCTGGTTTTCGGATCTCTATAAGGTTTACAGTTCCAAGGCATTGGAGATTACATCATCCAAATTTTACTTTTATTTTCTCCTCACAAGTCCCGTCTGAAGGTCAAATAATCATTTTACTATGAATCTGAGATTAAAAAAATAGACATCCAGAATATGAACAGAGTTAAAATAAAGGGCTGTGTTTATTCAGAAGAGATATTATAGCAGAGTGGTAAAGAGCAGACTCTGGTGTTAAGTTTTTGGTTTGATTATGACCTGGCAAGTTATTTAAACTTTCTATGCTTAATTTGCATTTTTAAAATGGTAAGAATAGTTTTGTTAATATATGTTAAGTACTTATAGCAGTCCCTGGCACAAAGTAAACATTATATAAGTGGTTTTAAAATGGAATAAATATTGACCCATGTTGATCCAGCTCACAGTTTGGGTAAATTAGGGCTGATATCTCTTCTAGAAATAGAAGAAGCTTCATTCTATCTGGATCAGGGCTTCTTTGGACCTTGCACTACCCTCAATTCTTGGTCACATAACTTTCTCTATGAATGTCATGAAAGGACATTATTGACTTTTAGGGACATTATTCAGTCTCTGGAAGTCCTGGAGACAACAATATTTCAGATAATGTGGAAAGACTTTGGGCTTTAGAGTCAAGAAAATAGTGAATGAATTTTGTCATATCAGTTTATGTAACACTGCATACATTTCACAATCTCCAAAATCATACTTTAATCCTAGTTCATAAGTAAAATGATATAATAGTATATACATTCTAAGGCTATAATAAGCAATGGATGAAATAAAATGTGCAAAGTATCCAGATGAGAGTCTAGTACTCAGTAGGTGTTTAATAAATGTCACTCTTTGTTATCTCCCTCACTTATTCATCAGTCTCATTTTTGTCTGACTTTTAAATTATTCTATGATTTATATTTACCATTCAATTGAATATAAATAAAATGTTTTAAAATTTTAAGTTTACATCACATATTCCACACACTGTTTGGATTAAACAACAGGAAAATTGGCTCAGTTTTGGATACTGGAAGTCCAACATCAGAGTGTCAGGAGGACATGCTTTCTCTCGGATTCTGTAGCCTTCTGGTTCTGGATTTCAACAAATTCTTGGGGTTCCTTGACTTATATATGCATCACACCAATTTCTCCCTCTGTTTTCATGTGGGAAACTCTCCTTCCTCTTCCTTTTCTTAAATTCTGGCTTCTACTTTGGTGTCCAAATTCTTTATTTTATAAGAACTTCACTACTTTGTATTAAAACATGCCCTCATTCATTTTAGCCACATCTTAACTAATAATGACATCTTCAAAGGTCCTAGTTACAAATGGGTTCAGACCCACAGACCTGGTGTTAGGATTTGAGCATGTCTTTCATGGGTGACATGATTCAATCCTTAATATTATCTTAGGAAGCCATGAGGACCATTCAGAATATTGAGAGTAAACTGAATAAAATTAATGCAGGATGGATGAGATTAATTGTCTGAAGCAGTCACCTTACAGGTTTAAATGTCTCTTAAGTCAAAATCCAATAAGAAAGACCACAAAATTTAATGACATTTTTGTGACAAATAAAGCAATAGAATAATAATTAGAGTGAAAAATATCATTTATTGAATACAATGCAACAGATACTATGCAGGCCGTGTCTTATTTAAACTTTATAATAGTCTTATGAAATAGGTACATCTATTTCTGATTCCAAGATAATTATCTGAAGTTTGGGAATTTGTTTCCCAAAGACACAAGCTAGTTAATGCCAGAGGTAAAATTTGAACCATGTTGTTTAGAACCAGACCCTACTTTTTTTCAACAATTTCTAGTGGAGATATCTAGGCAATAAATAAGTAAACATAAATATTCAAGATAAATTCTTACAGTGAAAAGTGCTAAAAATGAATGAAACAAGTGATGGGATAGACAGTGCCTCAGAGGCAAGGGCACTTTACATTGGGTGTTCAAAGAGATCCAAGAGAGAATTTGCAGTGTTTATGTAATCATGTTGAGGGATGAGAGCAAAAAGTTTAAAGGAAAGGAGTAAAATCACTAGAGGTATATGTAGTCATGAGAAGGTGAATTTAATTTGAACTGGATGAGTATCATCCCCACACTTTTCTATTCTGACTCAAAGTTCACCAACAATCTTCACTGTATTATCATAAATTCAGCTGTACATTGAAATCAGGATAAAGATAAATAACACATTTCCTCCAGCAACATTCGTTTTCCAGAAAACTTTGTGTAGCCTTTGTGGTAGTCTTTCTCTTTGGTAACTCTTTGATGCAGTTCACAACACAGATCTCCACTTTCCCTCTTCATGGACTTCTTTACTTTCAATCATGACAATTTTTTCCCCATGTAAATGTCTTGTATTCACTTTGAGCAGTTGAGCTAAGATGATTGATAGAAGAAAAGTTATCTGTTTAACCAAATTTACACCAAATTCTAATTAGCTTTTTCATGGTCCACAAGGTACAGCACAATTGCTCCCCACCCAAATACACATCTCTATGACCTCATCTCTCCCCACTCATCCATGTTCACTGTGTTCCATTCACAATTGCTTCATTCTGGCTTTTGAACCTTTTTGCTGCTTCTTCTCCCTTACTGAAATTCCTCTCCTCTAGATCTTCACATAGCTAATGTGTCATTTCTCACTCTACATTTCAAATAAATTATCGAAGATCACAAGCTAATGAATGTCTGAGGTGAGATTTGAAGCCAGGAAGTTTGGCTCCAGAACCCAAATTTTCAAATGCTTTCAAGTGGAGAGATATAGATGAAAAATAAGTAAACAAATAAATAATTGAGATAAGTTCTGAGCATAAAAACTGCTAAAAATTTAGTTTTCTTTTTACAGAGGATTTCCTTATCCATCCATTGTAAACATATCTTCTGCTTCCTTGAGTTACTCTCAATCACATTATCCTGTTACACTTTCTCTACATAATTTTTTCAGTCTGATTCATGTGTTTCTTGTGACCCTTTTCAGCAAATGGACTGTCATCTTTGTGCATGTAGAGGCATTTTCTTATTTAGGTGGCTAACCATCACCAGAACCTACAGCAATGGTTTGCGCAGAAAAAAAAAAAAAAAGCTTAATAAGTATTTCTTGAATAAATGGTCATCATATCCATTTAACTTTCTGAAGATTAACTGCATTTGTAAAAAGGACCCTTGTTAATTGGAATGCTTCTGAAATTGTCGACATTCCAAACCTGGTGTTAACTGAAATGGAAAACAAGTTATTTTGGAATATAAGCCAGAGTTCTTAGTGATGACTCAGAATCATCTTTAATTATTTTAATTAGAATGGCCTTATTATAAACAATTAAATAATTTTAATACTTTTTAAAAAGGCTGGAGTCAGAGTCAAGATTCAATGATGGGGTACTATGTGGGGAAGGGTGCATCTGGGCCATGTTTATATGGCATATGAATATGTTAGGACGGTCATGGGGTGTTGTCTCGGTGCTGAAGACCCACACAATAACTGAAAGAATATTGAATTCCCATCCTGGAAAGCCCTGCTACATTGTCTAACAGAATTTCAATATTCCTTTGAGCACATGGGCAGTGCATAGGCCCTTGATGTTGATGGTTGTCCTAATGAACATTGTTCATATGAAATTGACAATTAGCCTAGTAATATATGAGCATAAGAGTTACTCCTGAAAGTGTCCTTGTTGTTCAAATGTGGTCTCTCTCTAAGCCAAACTCAGCATATAAATTCACTACCTCCTCCCTCCCCACCCCCCACCATGGGACATGACTCCCGGGAATGAGGCTCCCTGTCATGGAGGGATTATTACCAAGCACCAATAGCCATGCATTTTGAAAAAGACCTTGACCAAAATGAGGAAATATTAAATACAAAAGAATTTTTATTGTTAAGAGATTTCAAAGTCAGTCAGGAGGTCATTCCTGTAGTTATACTTATGCAAGTCTCAGGAGTATCTCATTGACTGCCACAGTAAACAGTGCCTTAAACAGCAGAGCTCTTGAGGGCTCTAGAGACATCTAGATGTCATAGGTGGAGCAGACAATCTCAGGAATTCAGCACCCTGTCAGTGGATCATACTTTGATATATATGCTCCCCAATGTAACAGAGTTAGACTCATTTATAATATCCCTACAAATGGCTATTTAGCCCCTTTTATTTGAACCTATAATTAGCACTATACTTGTTAAATATATGTTCTGGAAACTTAAATCTTCAGTCTGTTCATATGCTAATTGAGCCCTGAATGTCAGCAGAGATGTAAAACCTACTCTCCACTTCATTGGACACTCTCAAACAACTAACAAAAGGATGATAATGGACAACACCCATCCAAAAAACAGAGTATCTACAACTGCAAGCAAGAAAGTTCCATCCAACTGCCCCATGGATCTAAGCACCTCTTCAATCAGAAACACAGTGGGCATCACATCACCATCTCAAAGTCCTCAAGAACGATGAATGAACAAACATAAGGGAGGAATGCAACTATGGACTAAAGCAGACATTATTATTCTAGAATGATATCATTGATATAAAGGCAGTGACTACCAGAAGTTCTGAGGGGTGGGACAGGGAAGAAAAGGTTTAACATTGTACATTTTGGGGACATTGGATTATTCATGCATGACATTTCAATGAAGAATACCAGGCCATTAAACATGTTTTCAAAACATATAAAATTGTGTTGTGCAAAGTGTAGACCATTATTATTAACAATGTTTCAATATGTATTCAACAGTTGTAACAAATGAACTACACTAATGAAAGATGTTGTTAATGGGGGAAAGTGAGGGAAGAGGAAGGGGTAGGTTACATGGGAATCCCCTCTATATTTTTGAAGGAATGCTTATTCAAAAATAAGCTTATTCAAAAGAAAAAAGTAAAGCTTCTTTCAAAAACAAATTAAGCATAAACCCTGGGTGGGGAGGGGCGGGGAGATTGAGCCACAGGAACCACATTCAGGAGCCCACCTTACATGACTGTCCTGCTAAGTGAGCTGCTGCTGCTGACACCACAGCTGTGCTGTCATTGGCCAAACTGGAAATCTGCTACCTTTTCCCTTGATTTCAGAAAGTCTCAGGGTTCTGTTGAGCCCTTATCAGTAACCAGCCTCTTATCACTAATTTCCAACTCAAAGATTTGCACAGGTGTACCTGTTTGGCAAAACCCAAGTCATAGGTCTGCACCCTAGCAGCAGAGCAAACTGGGAATTGTAGATTCTTGGTTTTTATGTTTGGAAAATGGATTCACACATTAGGAAACTAACAAAATTAATGGGATGCCTTTAAAACACTTTTAGTAGTCATACACCACTAATGTTCAGAACAGTCATGAGAACACATATAATTTACTCCATAGGCAGTTTTGTTTTTATTTCTAAAAGGCTATTTTTAGCCCTGCATATAGAGTAAAATGGCAGACTTAAAGGACCCCAAGGAAGTTGGAGAGTAGGAAAAGTATCGCAGTTGATGCTATAGAGAGCAATAGTCATATCCTCATGTAGTTTTTACAGAATACCTGCTTGCAAGGAATTTTGCTTAATGCTGAATTGGAAAGACACATGAATTCTATAGTCTCTAATCTTCTGGAGGTAGAATAGTATAGGATATGATTTCTTAGCAATTCTCAATTAGTTCTTCCACTTTGATATTGAGATGTTTGGTCAGATGCAAGCCTCCTCAATTTCAAATTGCTTTTCTTATTTTATTTACTGTCCCTTTAAAAGGATTTTAAATACAATGCAAATCACTTACCAAGGTCTGTACTGCCCTCAGCATTTGTTTCCTCTTCATCTCTTAAACTTCAGTTTGTTCTGTTCTGTCCTTTTCTTATTTACCCTCCAATACACTGACCTTTTGGTTTCTTAAACTTGCTGAACTTTTTTCAAATTTAGTCCTTCCACATGTAACAGCACTTCCCAAGCTAGTGATTTCTCATCCTTTGAATCTCCACTTAATATAATCTTTATAAACTGCTTTCTCTGCCTGCCTTATTGAAATGTAAAACTCTTCTTATTTTCTGTCATAGTACTCTGTTTTCTTTATAGAACTTATCAGACAGCAACTACCTTTGGAAGTCATTCCCTTATTTATTACCTATTATAGAAATATATGGTCTATGTAGGTAGGATCTTTTAAAAAATTTTTTTCTGTTATATTAAATATTGTATCCCTAGCTTATAGCATAACATCTGGCACATTATAGGTTCTCAATTATTTTAATGTATATTTGGAGAAATAGTAATTATTACATCTAAATTGGAGATTAAATTCTAACTTACGTGTGGCAGTTTGAGATTATTTTATGAATCCCAAAGAGAGAAAAATTATGTTTTTAAACTAATCTAATCCTGTGGGTGTGGTCCCTTTGATTGTATTAAATATTTTGTTGAGGGTCCTTTGATTATATTGCTTAATAAGATTGATTTAGGGCTTTTGATTGGACTATGTCAGTGATACAGGTTGAGTCTCTGTATCCTTGCTGGGTCTGGTAAAAACCCAGAGACACAAAGAGAGATACAAACAGACACAGAGGAAGAGGAAGCCACCAGTTTTTATCCTGCCCTGTGAGAAGAGGACTAGAAGATAACTTAAGAACAAAGCCCCCAGAAGCTGGGCCCATGGAACAGCTAAAGAAGAGACAATCCTAGCCTGGATGCCCACAGCTGAGCACGCAAACCTTGTCAGAGATTGGTGACCATCTTGCTTCAACACGTGGTAGCTGTTGAAATCACCTCTTATGGTGCCTCCATTTGAAATTTTCTTAGGCACGTTGGAATTGTAAATTTTACTGCAAATAAATTCCTTTTATAAAAGCCAACACATTTCTGATAATTTGCATTGGCAGCACATTGGCAAACTAACACAATATCTAACCATATTTATAGACAAAATTAATTGAGTATTAAATAAAAAGAAAGAAAAGTATACAGAGTAAAATGCTGTCAAAAGCCTCTTTTCTTTTTTTAATTATATATTTTTTTATTTTTTAAAGATACTTAGATTACACAAATGTTACACAAAAAAATAGGGATTCCCATGTGCCCCACTCCCACATAAACAACATCATTCATTAGTGTGGCACATTCATTGCAATGATAAAAACTTTGTGGGGCATTGCCATTGAGAATGGACCATAGTGCACATTGTAGTTTACACTCATCTCCACACAATTCTGCAAGTTATGGGTAGATATATAATGGCATATATCTGTCATTGCAATGCCATTCAGGATGATTCCCAAGTCCCAAAAAAGCACCCTCATTACACCTGTCTTTCCCTCTTCCTGCCCCCAAAGCCTCCAGTGGCCACTGCTTCCACATCAGTGCTATAATTACTTACATTGCTAGAATCACAAGTCTATTGTAGAATACCAGTAAGTCCACTCTAATCCACAGTTCATTCCTCAATCCTGAGGATTCTGGGATGGTGATGTTCACTCCACTTCTAATTGTGAGGAGTCCTCGATCCCATACAGCCCATGGATGGGACTCTCTTGCTTGCAGTTGTAGGTCCTCTTGTTTCCTTGATATAGGGGTTGTCAATCCTCACCTCCTTTTTAGTTGTTCTGGGTGAGTCCAATGAACTGGAGAGTAGGTGTTGCAACTCTACTTAGGCTCAGGGCCCAACTGGCACATTGGTATATGGACAGCCCAAAGATTCAAGTATCTTGGATGTACACCTACCATCTACAGCACCAATAATTGGATCAAATAGAAAGGACAGATGAGCTATGTGTAGGGAAACCAATACTGAGTCTAACTCTGTTACTCTCAGGAGAACAAAATCCAAATAGGGCCCACTGGCAAGGCACCAAACTCCAGAGATATCTGCCTTGACTGTAGGACCTGGGTGTCTCCAGAGCCCTCAAAAGCCCCACTATTTGAGGTAGTATCTACTTTGGCAGTCTATAAGATCCTGCTGAGATTTGTATAAGCATTACCTCTGAGATGACCCCCTGAATCACTTTGAAGTCTCTTAGCCATATAAACTCATTTGTCTTTACCTTTTCCCACATTTTATTCCAGGTCTTTTTCAAATTACATTGCTAGTTGATGCTTGGTAGTAATCCTAAGGTGCCAGGAAGGCTTATTCCTGGGAGTCATGTCCAACACTGAGGAGAAGATAATGCAATTATATGCTGAGTTTGGCTTAGAGATAGGCCACATTTGAGCAACAAGGAGGCTCTCAGGAGGAAACTCTTAAGCACCCCAAAACACTAGGCTATGTTACAATTTCAAGAGCAATGGCTCACAAGTGTAGTTATCAATATCAAGGGCCCATCAATGGACCATCCTCCTTTGCCAGTCATTGCCCCTGGACTTGGGGGACAGTTGTTGTTACATTAGAGAATGTGACAGAGTTCTCCAGGAGGGAATTCAATATTCTCTCAGTTATTGTATGAATCTCCACCCACTGCGACAATGCCCAATGAATATTTCAACACACTTACATACCTTATATATATGTCCAGGTGAACGTCCTCCCATATATCCACCATCACTGACACACCACACTGATGATTCTCCCCTTCCCCAGTTTTAACCCTTCTGTGATCTAAAGCTTCTTCAAAAATGAAGCTGTAAAAGAGCCAAATACAATTAATAAGAAAATGAAATAAGAGTGAAAGGTTTAAATAAAAGAAAGAAATAAATAAAAATTTAAAGAAAAGTAAAAATAAAATAAAATTTTAAAATTGGTTTATTAAAAAATAATGAGAGAAAGCAAGATGGTGTCAGTTTAGGAGGGCACTTGCTGACTAGCTCTCTGAGAATGGCTGATTGGGATGGGGTCCTGCCTGGGGGTCTGTGTTGTGGGCACATGGAGCGAGAAGCTTGGAAAATCTATCTGGAGGCAGCTCGATGGTGTTGCTTGCTCAGTAGGGATTCATGAGTTTTAACCCTGCCTATGGGGGTTAACACAGACAGCTGAGCACCAAACTCAGGGAAAGAGGCTGGTTTGAGCTGAGACACCTGAGGCAGCCTGGTGAGAGGGAACAATCTACGAGAGATGGAGGATTCTGGTAGAGGGTTGAGAGGGTGTCCTTTCTGTGGATTTTGCTGCCTGGAACCCCTTGCAGCCTTGGGGAGCAAAATAGCTGGCTTGAAGCAGGAACAGGCTGAGAGGAGTGGCGAATATGCTGAGGAAGTTGACTTATCTAGCTACCCAGGGATACAGCCCAACCCTCGCCGGCAATACGGTGAGAAGCAGCATTCTCTGAGAGTAGGAGGGTTCTGACAGAAGGTGGAGAGGGGTTTCCTTTCTGTCAATTTGGCTGCCTGGACCCCTTCATAGCTTTGGGGAGCAGATAAGCTGGCTTGAAGCAGTGCCAGGCTGAGGGGAGAGGCGAATCTACTGAGGAAGCCTGATTTACCCAACAGTCTGATGATACTCAGGCTTGGCTCCAGAGGGGGCAGAGTCAGCGATTTTTATGATTCTTCACTGACTAGCATCAGAGCTTCACCTCCGCTGGGGAGGTCAGGAAGTGGGAAGTGCTTGATTAGTGTCCACGAGCCTAGTTAGGGTGGCCTCAGTGAAAGGGGTGGTCTAGAAGAAGACATATTTTGGGTCCCTTATTTCACCAAAAAAAGAAGACAGTCACTTTAAAAAATAATAAATGAACTTTTCTTTTTAATTTAGTTTAATAGCTGAAATCTGCCTCAAAACCTGTAGACAAAACCTTGCCAGGCAATTGATTGATAAATACAAGCAGGCTGAGAGGTTCCACAAGGGCCCAAGAGGGAACACTGTTCTTCCTTAGATTTGTTTCACTGCTTGCTTGTGTGGTTGTTTGGTTTTCCTCTGTTTATTTGTTGTCTCTTGCTTTTCTATCCTGTTTCCTTCCCCACCCTTATTTTTTCTTTAAAAAAAATTTTTTTTAATTAGGTGCTGCTGGCTTGTCTCTTCTTTGCTGTGCTTCTTCTTGATCTATAATCAAAATCTATATTGATTTTGTATCCCAATCTATCTCTTTTCCTTCCTTCATCTTTCTGCCTTCTGCTTTCTGTAGTGGTTCTTACATACCACGTTTTTTCATTAGCCCACAATTTAAGGGTATCAATTTCTTTAATATCTATTCTGTTTTCTTCTATTTTATTATTATTAACTTTTTCCTTTCAGCCCTTTCTTTACTCTTTCTCTCCCTCCTCATCATTTTAGCCTTCTAAATCATTATATATATATATATATATATATTCCTCTCTTTGGTTTCCAGTACATTATAGGTACTCCACATTTTTTTCCTTTTACTCTACACTGCCTACATGAGTTAAATATACATGTCACTAAATCTTATACAGCCCCTCTTCTAACTTCTATCAATATTACTACTAGCCTTCTTGCTTTCTCACATCATTCAATTCCTCTGACCCTAATCTTTTGCCTTCAAAGGAACACAGAAAGAAGCAAGGACATAAAATAAGAAGAAAAAGTGTCAAAGAGAAAACTTAACACACACACAGAAAGACCAGGTAAATAAAACAATAGAGCAGAGAGAGAAGCTAATAAACCAAATAAACCCATCAAGATAAAATGATGACTAGAGGGCAAGAAAAATTACAAACCACACTGAGAAACAGGAAGACATGGACCAATCCAATGAACAAACTAAAAACCAGGAAAAGATGCAGAACATTGAACAACTAATCAAAGCTTTCCAAACAAATATCATGGACCAACTTAATGAAGTTAAGGAAGAGATTAAGGATATAAAAAGACACTAGGAGAATATACTGAAGAAATTGTAAACATACATAAAAAGGTAACGGATATGGTAGTGATCAATGGCACAATCCAAGAAATCAAAAAGATGCTGGATTCACGTAATAGCAGATTTGAACAGGCAGAAGAAAGAATTAGTGATGTGGAAGACAATATATCTAAAATAAAACACATAGTAGAACAAGTAGACAAAAAGATAGAAAAAATCCAGCAGAGACTCAGGGATTTAACTAATAAAACAAAATGCACAAACATACACATTATAGGCATCCAGAAGGAGAAGAGAAGGAAAAGGGAACAGAAAGAGTGCTGAAGGGAATAATGACTGAAAACATCCCAACCCTATTGAGAAAGATGGATGTGCAGATTCAGGAGGCACAGCACACCCCAAACAGTATAAATCCAAACAGGCCAACTCCAAGACATATACTTGTCAAAATGTCCAATGCTCAAGACAGGGAAAATACTCAAGGAACCAAGAGAAAGAAGAGAACGATCACATACAAGGGAAGCATAATAAGAAAAAATGCTGATTTCAAATCTGAAACCATGGAGACAAGAAGACAGTGGTATGACATAGACAAAGTACTAAAAGGAAAAAAATCCACTCATGAATTCTCTATCCAGCCAAAATGGCATTCAAAAATGACGGAGAGTTCAAAATATTCACAGATAAACAGAAATTAATAAAGTATGCCAATAAGAAACCTGCACTTCAAGAAATACTAAAGGGAGTTCTACAAGTTGAAAGGAAAAAACAAGGGAGAGAGAGTTGGAGGAGAGTTTAAAAACAACTAAAAATACAAAAACAGAAACAAAACAACATATGACATACATCAAACCAAAGAAAATATGGCTGAAGTAAGAAATTCGTTGTGAGTAATAACACTGAATGTTAATGGATTAAATTTACCACTCAAGAGTCACAGATTGACAGAATGGATAAGGAAATATGACTCATCTGTATGCTGTCTACAAGAAACCCACCGTCGACCCAGGGATTCAAGGAGGCTGAAAGTGAAGAGATGGAAAACAATTTTACAAGCTAACAATAGCCAAAAAAGGGCAGGAGTAGCTATTCTAATACCAGACAAAATAGACTTTAAATGCAAAACTATTGTAAGAGACAAAGATGGACAGTATATATTAGTAAAAGGGGTAATCTCTTGAATAGAGAACAATCATAAACATTTATGCACCTAATTGGGGTGCCTCAAAATACATGAGGCAAACTCTGGAAAAACTAAGTGGAGGAATGAATGCCTCTACAATTATAGTGGGGGACTTTACTACACCATTATCATCATTAGACAGAATATCTAGACAGAGGATCAATAAAGAATCATAGGCTCTGACCAATACATTAGAGGACCTAGACTTAATAGACATATACAGAACACTACACCCAGAATTGGCAGGATTTACATTCTTCTCGAGTGCACATGGATCATACGCCAAGACAGACCACATGCTAGGCCACAGAACAACTCTCAATGAATTCAGAAAGATTGAGATTATACAAACTAATTTCTCTGACCACAATGGAATGAAATTGGAAATCACTAAGGGCCAGAGAAAAACAGGTTAGGCACAAAGATATGGAAGTCAAACAACACACTCTTAGACAAACAGTGGGTCAAGGAGGAAATCTCAAAAGAAATCAGTAACTACCTTGAAATTACTGAAAATAACAACACAACATATCAAAATATATGGGATGCAGCCAAAACTGTCCTAAGAGGGAAGTTCATAGGCATCAGTACATATATTGAAAGAGAAGAAAGAGGTAAAATTGAAGACTTAACTGCACACATGGAAGAATTGGAAAAACAACAACAAACTAAACCAAAAGGAAGTAGAAAGAAGGAAATAACAAAGATTAGAGCAGAATTAAATGAAATAGAGAATAAGAAAGCACTAGAAAATATAAACATAACCTAAAGATGGTTCTTTGAGAAGATCAAAAA
>JAQZBX010068922.1:0-15671 GCA_029593785.1 Cabassous unicinctus | reverse complement strand
CTGTGTGTTTCTTCCGTGTCTGCTTATCTCCCCCTTGCTGTGAGGTCCTGCTGCATCAGCCCACCGCGCCGCGTGGGCCGGCCTGCTTTCACAAGGAGGCCCCCATATGGTAAACGGGGCCTCTATTGATTGAGCCACACCCGCTTCCTGCTGTGAGGTCTTGCTGCATCAGCCTACCTGCAGCTGGCCTGGCCTGCCCTCACAAGGAGGCCCCGGGAAGCGAACCCCGGGCCTCCCATATGGTAAACGGGAGCTCTATCCATTGAGCCACACCCACTTCCCTTGTCATGACTTTTAATTAAGTTTTGTAGCTATAGAACTGATCATATGTTAGAAAAATGTTAGCTCTGAAATTTATAGTGTCTGGTATTATAAGTGATTATGTAGGATAGTAGTCTCGTAGTCAGCTCTTCTTTGGCCTTTGGAGTCTTTCCTGAGAGTGGAAAGAACTCAGTGTTTGGTTTGACCTATTTTATAGCTTAAATAGAGAGAGTAGGAGACAGAGAGTTCTCAAATCCTATCAAATTATAAAGTACTACTAACCGTTCCAGGATGTCTTTGATCACTTGCATAAAGACAAAACTACCTCTATGTAGACTATTTTGGAAATGCAGTTTAGTGTTTATAGGGTTCATCATTGTTAAACTTTGAATGGGAGAATGACATGGTTAGAGTTTTTGGTAATTGGAGTGGGCAGGAGGGAGATCTGAGAAGGTTCCTGCTGGAAGGACCACAGCACAATGACTTTCGAAGTTGTAGGAATCCATTCAACTGTTCTCTAGCTATAAAGAAATATGGGAGCCTGGAAAGGATTGGGTGAGTTCACCTATTGACCTAGCCAAGCTACACCAGGTAACTGATGTCCTGGTAGTGTAGTACTAAACTTGACATGGGACCAGAGCTTGCGTTAATGACAGCCTGGTGTCACAGATTTACCAATCCAGATGAAATCCCATGTAAAACATCTTTTCTCCTTTGTTGACTTGTCTATCTAGGATTTGATACATAGTTCACTTTTTAACTACCTTTCATTCAACACTCACAGATATGGTGCTGAGAAAGAAACAAAAGTACTCTTGAGTTTTTTATTTTCTTCCATTCCTTCATTTGTTGCAATAACAGAGGTTTGCTTCTTACTGTTTTGACTCTCCTCTGTAGGAGTCACTCAAATATTTGGAACTTTGCAGGAAAATGGTACCTAGGAAATGTTGTTGTTGAATCCTTAAAAGGCTTCATAGTTGATAGTGAGACTTTCATTTTTGTTCATATTCACAAGTAGTATAAGGATAGGATCTAATCATACTTTTAGCCATCTTCTTGTTCTTTGTTGTAAAACTTAGGTGTGTAACTTAGAAGTATCACTGTTTCCTTTGCGTCTGAGAAAACCTGTTTCCAGCTTACTTTATGTTTTAATACTTTTTAAAAAAATGTTAGAATGTAGAAATAGATTTTCTGGATAAACCCTGCCATTTGCTGTTGGAGGAGTGGCTGCCTCCCTGGATGACTGAACACACTTCTGTTCCTTGGGGCTGAGGTAACACAAATATGTGGAATATTTACCACTTCACCTCAACCTCATTTGCAATATTTTGAAATATTGCCTAAAACATATTAAGGTTTGCTATCAAAAATGTCAGTAGACAGCCCCTCTCGCTGTGTAATATGCAATTTAATCTAAAAGGTTGTATGTGGAGCTTTATATTCATGGTGCATCCTGTGTTGTCTATTTTTATAGTGTACTTCAGATGATTCTTAAATTCTTTGACTTTTGAATCTTTTTGTTTTCTTTGCTGAGTTTGAGGGCATATGCCAGGAAAAAAACAACTGAGTGATAAAACATCTGGACAAAACATCAGAGAAACAAAGTGAGACCTAGGTGAAAAGTGAGTCAACCCAAAAAGCCCAAGAATAAGGAATTCTGTGTTTTGATCTGAGAGGGAAAACCACTGTGTTGAACTAGTTTCTCCCTAGCGTTTTGATTGCATCTGGCACATTTGATATCTCGACCCATTCAGCCTGAGCTATCTTGCTGCCTTTGCCTCTAAGTTGTAATGTCTTGGTGAATTAAAGCTCTTTTACTCCTTTTTTGATGAAAATATTAACAATTTCAGATTTGTGACTAGTGAATCTATTCAGCTGTAAGGAAACCTTTCAGTAAGGAGCAACATGACTTTTCATCTGAGGGATGTGTAGGCCATCACTGCCTGAGAGATTTGGATCCTGTGGTAATTTTTTTCATTATGAGCCTATACCAGTGTTATTTAATGCAACCAAGTTTTGAATGCTGGTAGAGAACACAGTTAAGGTCATGGTGTGAAAGGACTTTGATGTCCTGCAGAAGGCTGATTTCCCCCTAATATGCATGAAAAGCTTGTGCAGTAGAGCTCTTAGGAGATGAATATTTGTTCGTGTAGATTACAATAGCAGGTATAACCTGTGAGTGATGTGAAATGTCAGGCAGAATATGGATTTGGAGGAAAAGGGAGAATAACTAGTATAAAAAAAATTAGCCATAGAAACCATAAATACAAGACCAAGAATATTTCTGCAAATATGTCACCTGGGTTTCACTGGAATGACTGGCAGACACTTCAGCAGATCCAGCCAATAGAGAATTTCAGATATTTAAAAAATTTAAACTGATTTCCTTACAGATTTCAAACCCCCTTCAAACTATTTTTTGCATACATGGAAATGTCTACTCTTTCCTTAGATTTAAGGTTGAAATAATGAGTGGAGGCTATTTGTTCTCTGGATATCTTTTTAACTATCATGAGGAAGTGTGTATTGATTGTTTGGGCCACCATCCTTGCGCCATCTTTCATAGTGACTTATTGAGATGAATGCTGTTCATTTTGTTTACTTATACAAGGAGAAAACTTTCAAGTTCGCATCAGGTTTTTGTTCTGTTTTGTTTTTTCATTTTTTAAATTTTTTTTATTTAAAGACACTTTGATTATATAAATGTTACAGAGAATATATAGGGGATTCCCATATGCTCCACTCCCAGCACCTCCCAAATTTTTTCACATTAGCAGCATCTTTCATCAGTGTGTTACATTCATTGCAATTGATAAACACATTTTGGAGCATTGACGCTAAGCATAGATTATAGTTTACATTGTAGTTTACACACTTTCCCATTTGACTGTAGGTTATGGCCGGATATAAAATGGCCTGTATTTGTCGTTGTAATGTCATTCAGGATATTCCCAAGTCCTCAAAATGCCCCCCTATTACACCTGTTTTTCCCTCTTCCTAACCTCAGAACATCCATGGGTCACTGCCTCCACAACAATGGCATTTCTTCCATTGTTAGAATCACAATAATTCTATAGTAGAATACTAGTAAGTTTAATTTAGACCATAGTTCGTTTCCCAATCCTGAGGACTCTGGGATGGTGATGCCCACTCCACCATTAATTGAGGGGGGTTTTGATCCCATACATCCGCACATCAGGTTTTTATGCATTTGCAAATTCCTTGGGCAATATATAGCTTGCTATTTAACGGCCTTCATTGCCTCTCTCTTAGAAGCTGTAAAAGAGCCATGGAATGCCCTCTTCTTGGAGGGAGACTAGAGAATATAATTGAGGACCTAGAGCCTAGTAGGGGTCTTGATTGTGAGCGATGGTGAAAGTACACTGGGCAGAATGATGATGCATCAGGTTTTCAGTGATCAATATCATTGAGGAGGAGAGACTCTTGGAAATAGCAGAGCTCTGAGGCAAGCCTGAGGAGGTGAAACTATTCTCTGAGGAGTGGAGTACGGAGAGACAGAGCATGGGGAGAGTTAAGGCAACACACAGAATCTAATGTAGGAAGACTACAGCTGTATGAATGTGCATGTTGTTTCTGGGTGCTGACAGCCCTTTTATTCAGCTTGGGTCCAGGCATGTGCTGTGGAGGTGCTGAGGGACCTCTGGGGCTGGGGGTATTTTTGACCGCACCCCACACAGCTCGCACTCAAGATTCTGGATTGCAGTTGTCACAGGAATAAGCTGGAACATTCCTCTTTATTTGAACTTGACCGATGGTTATTTTTTCCCACCTTCTATTGACACCAACATTTGGTGACCCCTGTCATCACTCTTTTGGATTGTCAGTGCCAGATATTGGTCAAAGTTCCCATAATGTTTGTTTTTTTTTCCCTTTACTAAACAGGGAAGTACTGAAAAATACCAGTTTCTAAAGACATTCACTTAACCTTCCATCCATCCATTAAGAAATACCATTAGTTACTTTCCATTAGTTAGGCACTGTGTTTAGGATAGATACCAGAAGTCATCAAAACCTTCATGGCTTCAGTTCTCCTGGAACTGGCTGCCTAGTTTAGAAGGAAGATACCAAGTAAGTAACCATAGAGCTGCAGTCATGATTAGCACTATGAAAGCGAAGGCCCAGGGTACTGGGAAGAGTGTTAAAGGCCATCTAAGCAGATTTGGGGAAGGGTGAGCAACTATAGAGATTCTCTAGTGGAGCTGACCAGAGAACGAGTCAGAGTGGCCTAGTTGGCCAGGGATGCTCTAACAAATCCCATAAACTGGCTGGCTTAGACAGCAGGAGTTTGTTGTCTCATAGTTTTGGAGATTAGAAGTCCAAACACCAAGGTGTCGGCAGGATAATGCTTTCTCCGAAGTTTGTGACGTTCTGGTGGTGACTTGCCAGCAGTCCATAACTCAGACTTTATCTCCATCACATGGCCGCCTGTCTCCTTCTGTCTCTTCCTTACTCTGACTCCTCACTCTGACTCCTCATTCTGTCCAAATTTCTTCGGCCTGTGAAGACTCCAGTCTTATTCGAGTAAGGCCCCTTTGCCCTGATTCAGTTTTGGCCTCATGTTAATAACAACTTCAATGAGATCCTATTTGCAATGGGTTTCTATCCACAGGACCAGGGATTTAGTACTTGAACATGTCTTCATGGGGGACATGAATTAATCCATAACACACAGTCATCTGAAGATAGGTTGGGGTGATGGTGGGCTTGGAAAACAGGGAAGGAGGCCACTCAGCTGCAGTGGAGAGGGGGAGGCAGCAGAATTAGACCACGGTTAAAGCATGCAGGATGTGTGAAAGATTTTTCACTTTATCCCAGAGCAGTAGGAAGTCTTTCTGTTTGGTAAGGTGCCTGATAACACAGCCTTTCTGAGCCTGCCAAAGCACCGTTTCAATGTGGCACCTCATAATAGGGTAGAGAATGAGCTCGTTTGGGATTTTTTTTTTAAACCTAAAGTTCTTTTAGCATGCCAAAGTTTTGTAACAATCTGGCCCCTAGTTGGCACTTAACTGCATGGTTTGTGACCGTTCTGATTCTTCAGTTTTAATTTAGTGGCATCAGGTATAACCTTGGCAAATTCTGTCTTCTCAAAAATTTCAGTATTTATTAGAGCACATTACAAAGAGTAACCCAACATGTTTTATTATACCTTTAACCCCTAACCTTATTGTATAATGAGTTAAAATCTATGCTTGATTTGAAACTCTAAGGATGAAATAATATATTGCCTGGATTATTTTAGTCATCATAAGTAGTGATTAATATTTCATAGATGGTCATCTGCCACTGGTTACTTAAAAAGTGAACCACAGTGAAGTTTTAAGTCTGGAATAGGATTCAAGTTACATCTTCGTGGGGGAGGCAACTATAGAACTTTATAACAGCTCCACTTTCCATGTGACTTAAGGCCTGAGCTTTCTACATTTTTCATTAGTGTCAGAGGGGGTTGGTTTATCATAAGGAAAGAATAGGACATTTTTCTATAAAAATAAAAATGCTGTTTTAGTATGTTTTTTTCACCCCCTCTCCCCCAAATAAAAGTTTGGTGCTTAATCAGGGTTCCAGATGTGTGTATGTATTTATTTATTTGAATACTTATAGTGTTCTTTGTCAAGCAGTTTGCCTCCCTGGGTGCATTCCAGAAATTTTCAAAACATACATGGCAAAGCCACAAAGATCAAAGATCTGTGTCTTAAGAACTCTCTGCAGCACTTTAGGCCAGTCCCTAAAATTATTTATAGTAAAAGAACAGAATAAGGACTCTTATTGTCCAAGCCATGTGTGGAGAAATGTTCCAGGTAGGGACTGAAATAACTGGCAGGAAATTGCCAGTTATAACCATCCAAACTGGAGTTTTTCCCTTCTGCTGATGAGGCGGATTTCTCTACCCCTTCTTGAATATTCATTCTTCCACATAGAATTTTAAAAACTACTTCATTAAAAGTTTGGATTTCATTTTTATATATTTTTGAAATATGTAACAGCTATCATGTAAATGAGAAACAGCCAGGTTTTTTGTAGTAACAAATTAATGCCACTGTGACTAATATCTCTGAAACAGGAAGTGCCTTTAACAGTTGAGACCTGACAGTGTCAGCCGGGTAGAAGCATTCTTCTGTTCTGAGGAAGAAAGTCTCCAATCCATATGGCCTGAAGAAGTTCTTACATGAATGTTTCAAGAGTAACTGATTTGCTTTATCAAATCACTGATATGTATATTATAAAAACAATCAATGGTTATTCTCTTGTTGCGACACCTTCCTGCAGATCTCTTCTTGCTGGGAGTTGGGGTGAGAGGATTGGGGGAACAGGGCAGGTAGGTGCGTGAAGTGAGAGCACTGACAAGACACTGTTTCCACCTACCTTCATGTCCATCTTGAACGATCCACATAATATTCTCCACAGGGAAAGGCATGGAAAGTATAATGTTGAGCCTTGTTTTCTTCATCCATTGCCCAACTCTGGGTTTCACTTTCCAAGAAACATGCAGTGCTTTCCACATTAAAGTGGGAACTTTTTTGCAATAGCAGCAACACAGTTTTAGTGACTTGCAGTGTAAAACTGCTAAGATGTTTGCAGGTCAGGTATTTGGCAGCCACACTCCTGAGGCACTCCCAATGACTCATTACATTTTAAGATGTTTGATTCTCCACCTCCCTTTTTTAAAAAAATTATTGTGGTTGTGTGTGTGTGTGTGTGTGTGTGTGTGTGTATAATTTATTATTTTAACCATTTTTAAGTGTCCACTTCAGTGGTTTAATTACATTTACTATGTTGTGCTACCATCACCACCATCTGTCACTAAAACTTTTCATCACCTCAAATAGAAACTGTGGACCCATTAAGCAGTAACTCTCCATTCCCCCCACCCTCAGCCCCTGGTAACCTTTAATCTACTTTCTATGAATTTTTTTTTTACCTAAATATTCCATATAAGTGGAATCATACAAAATTTCTCATTTTGTGCCTGGTTTATTGCACTTAGGATAATGTTTTCAAGATTCATCCATGTTGTCTCATGTATCAAAATTTCATTCCTTTTTAGGACTGGAAAATATCCCATTGTCTGTGTACACCACACTTTATCAGTTTCTCTGTTGATGGACACTTGGGTTGTTTCCAGTTTTTGGCTATTGTGAATAATTCTGCTATGAACTTTGGTTTACACATATCTGTTCAAGTCCCTATTTTCAATTCTTACTGCTATATACCTAAGAGTGGAATTGCCGGATCTTATGGCAATTCTGTTTAACTTTTTGAGGAACCACCAAACTGTTTTCCATAACAGCTGCCCAATTTTATATCCCAACCAGCAATTCTCCATCCCTTTTTTGGGATGGGAGCATGTTGACCACCCTTAGGTGACAGAGTAGAAAGGAGTTGCCCTCAAGCTAGATGAATTAGGCTCAAAAAGCTACAGAATTTTCCATTTTCTCCATGTTTGAAAGTTTGTAAATGAATATTTTGGCTTCACATTTGAGGCTGGACATCCTCTGAGGAATGCAGCTTTCGGTTATATGCAATCAATAACTTTAAGACTGTAACTTAACTTAGGCTTCCTTAACTGCCAGTTCATGCTGCAGTGCCCTCAGAAATGCTACTGTGTGCCCAGAGTTGCCTAGGTTGGTTTGTTGTTGTTGTTGTTTTTTAATTTGGGGTCTCCTTTCCCAATAATAATAACCTTGCTATCCCTTAAATATTTATAAAAGTATTTAGTCATTTTTCCATTTAATGATTCTGTGTTTTGCTTTTGCTCAATGTAAAACATAGATTGAAATTTAAGTAGAGACAGATACTGCTTTTATGACTTGATGTTTGAAATTCTTTTAAGTTCTGAAAAACAGCTGGGGTATTTTTAAAAATATTTTTCTATTTTATATGAAGTTATGAGATAAGAGATGGTTTCAGGCTGCTGTTTATAAGCACATTACTGCAATTACACATAGTAGATATGGGTAGTTTTTATTACTAATCAATGAAAAGCCAAATTGAATATAATTGTCATCATATTTTCTCAAACACTGGTTTTTAGAATGCTAGTAATATCTTGATTTTCTATAGGAGAATTATGGGTATTTTTAGGATTTTACCTGATTCTGAAATGTAGGGTTCAGGGAAATAAAGTAGAGTTGAATTTGTAAAATTTTTATGCTCCTCAACTTTTTTTTGGTTTTGATATCATTGTTCCCTTTTACTGTGGATCTTTAGGTTAGGGTCTAAATTAAAAATCACATAAATAAAAATAAAAGTAATTTAAAGTTATGTAATGGTCAGAATTATGATGGTGTCTAGTGGTGAAAGACTAAGTGGTAAATGAAACAAGTGAATGAGTTGGGACTGCCCTTGATCTCTCTAACCTGCATCAAGGCTTATTCAGAGGTTTTCAAACAGCTTCTGACATAATGGAGAAAATATTTAATGAATTATTTTTTTACTGACTTTTAAAAACAAATTAAAACAGGTGCTGTTTGTTTTCTTCAAGAGCATGAATTTCTGGAGACAGGACCCTCTCAATTCTAGACTAATCATTTTAGGGTCTCTTTTGTTCTCCAGGTTCAGGCATAACCACACCAGTTGCAGACATTCTAAAAGCGAGGTTCCAAGCTGCTGGGAGTAATCCCTGCTTGAAGCTTTCCCTTTGGTATTTGGTACCAAGTCCCAATGCCCACCCCTACCCCCACAGACTTGCTTAGCGAGTCCCTTGACTTCTCCTACCATCCAAGCATCAGGCTCCTTTTCCATCTTTTAAATGGCTCCTGGAATCACACTTTACTCAGTATATGTTATAGATGCTCTTTCCTAAAATAATCTGTCTGTGGTATTGTCCTTTAAAGTCAAGACCAGCCCTTCTCCACCTCCCTTGATCCGCTTTTTATTCATTTATTTATTTTAAGAAGGTACCTGGGATTGAACCTGGGACCTTGTACATGAGAAGCAGGTACTCAACTACTGAGCTATGTCTGCTCCTCTTGATCCACTTTTATATAGTTATTTTTGCTTTTCATTCCAAGAAACTCCTCCCAGGAAGTACAAATAATGTTCATACATCAGTGTCTTTTTCCACTCAGATCTGTTTTTAAAGGTTTTTTTATTGTGTTTTTTCTTTATCTTTTCTCCATTCTCTGTTAGCTTTCCATTCTTAGGTTATGTAATAAGCACAAAGAGGGCAAGTCCTTTTAGTGCCTTCCACAGGCTCTTAATCACGCTTTTGGGTGTTGATGACCAAACACAGTACTGTTTACTGAGTTCTGACAGGCCTCTCTCCTGACTTGTAGAGAGTGGGAGGCTTTGATGAATCAGTGAGCTGTGTTAGCCATGGGGTTGAATTCCATTTATATTGGTCTTTTATGTCTTCACTGGAACATTGTTTGAAGGTGGTAAGGCGTGGGCAAGGGGGTGTATTCGTTTCCTTGGAATGCTACAACAAAGTACCACAAGCACTGTGGCTTAAAACAATAGAAATGTGTTTTCTCACACTTCTGGAGGCTAGAAGTCTGAAACCAGGGTGTCAGCAGGGCCGTGCTCTTTGTGAAGGCTCTAGAGAAGAATCCTTCCTTGCCTTTTTCCAGCTTCTAGTGGCTTCCAGCAGTCCTTGGCTTGTAGCTGCATCCCTCTAATCTCTGCCTCTGCTGTCAAATGTCCTTGTTCCCTGAGTTTGTATTCTGTACCCAAATCTCCTCTCCTTTCTCTTATAAAGACACCAGTCATTGGATTTAGGCCAATTGGATTTATCCAGTACGACCTCATCTTAATGCCAACTTCGATCACATCTGCAAAGACCCTGTTACAAAAATAAGGTCACATTGCCAGGTACCAGGAATTAGGACTTGAACATATCTTTTGGGGGGACTCAATTCAGCCCGTTACAGGGGGTGATAAGAAAATTGATTGTGTAAAGTATTTTTGAGAAAAGGAAGTTGCTATTGCTTTTACTAAAGGTAAACCAACGTTTCATAGACTGAACTGTCTAAAACACTCGCTCCTCTCACCTTTACTCTGTGTGCATGTGTATATACAGCTGTGATGGGTGGCATTTATGTCCCTTTGACACTGCTCCCTGATATCAGCAGACAGGGTTTCCTTCACTTATTACCCATCCTCAGACATTCTTTTTCATTTCATCTTGCTTTCCTTTGCTTACAAAGAGAAAATTCTCCTTTGTGGGGGTGCTACCTGGGACTCTGGAATGTCCTGGTCCTCACAAATGCTGTTACTCTCTTGTCTTCCTGGCCACATGGTGACAGAGCGGCTGCCACAGCATACCCCTCATCTCTGTCCCCAGCACATGGGTTTCTAGGTATATATGTGGAGTCAAACACTCTAATAATGAGGCCAAGAGAAGATGGGTGTGTCAAGTAGAGAGGATCCTGAGGGAAGTATAGTGGTAAAGTTTGAATCCTCTATTTTCTTGAGTCAGTAAATCACATGAGGTCACTTCAAGCTGCTCTAGTTATTAAATAGCAGGGAGTACTTGGATACCCTGGGACAGTTTGGCAACACTTCCTGGAAACAAGCAGCCAGTGCGGGTCCTGTGCACAGAGTACAGGTTTCCTTGTTGCTGTTTCCACTCGTCACCTTTCCTTGGCATGTTTCCTCTTTTTCAATCCTACACTTGAAAATTAGATCAAATGCAAACCCTGTTTAGATTTATTTACAGTTGCTTGACTACTTTCCTGTTTTTCTTTCGACAGGCTTGGCATAAGAAGTCTTTTTCAAGTAGTAAATTAATTTAGGTAGTGAGCATCCCACCTGAATTTTGTTACATGCTGGCAATTTAGATAAATGGATATTATAATCTCAGTACATTTCTGCCCAACACTACTGTACTGATTTGCAAGAGTCTAAAAAAGTGATAATATTCTGTCAGTTTGAGGCCTAGAAGAAGATGAAGGAAAAAAACAGGACACATTTGCTTATTTGTATTTATAGGATGCCTGGGGAAGCTAGAAATGCTGTATGGCAGTTTACATGGCTAAATACACATGAAGAAAGATAAGAGACCCAAAGACGTTTCTTTGTAGGAGTACGGGAGAAGAGACAGCCCAGATCAGTAATTGTCAGCTGTGTTGGAGATACATTATCCATCTCAACCAAAGATTTTTTTTTCCCCTTAAACTCACCATTTCCTTGAAGAATGCAGTCTGTTTTTAATGACTTTATTGATTTGACGATTGGGTTACAATGTACTTTATTTACTGCTGAAACATTTCATTCCTGTCAGCACTTAATGCGAATAAATCTACTTTTTGGCACCACTTTGATAGACTGTAAAACTGCTTATATTTGCAGGAAATTTTGTTTTGCCGTGGTATGTTTATGTTATGTACAGACTCAGTGTGACTTTTCTTCCCTCTCCAAATCATTAAATGTCATAGCTTAACTGAGAAATAGACACATGCAGGGCAATTATCAATGTGTACCTTTAGGACAGCATAAAACAAAATGAGTTTTATGTCTGAGGGATCACAAAAGTAGATTTAATATTTATAATTAAAGTCGATTCTTAGTGCTCTAACTTTTGCTACTGTGTTAAGTCTTTGCAGTTTTTGGTTCACAGTCTATATATTTTTTTGAGATAGTAGCTATATACCCCATTATCTGCATATGAATTTAAATTTTACATCTAACAAGATCCATTAAAAATTTGTTATTCCCTATTACCCAGTTTAGGAGCAAAGCTAAAATAAATTTTGCCAGTAAATTTTCCATAATGTTTTTTTTAAACCTTTTCATGAAAACAATGTCATATATATTTAGCTTTAATCCATTAGCATAAATGTAATTTTTTGGAACTGATGTAGATAACAGCTTTATAAAAAATATTTTTATGAAACATTTCTTTCCCTCCCAAAAATGTTACTTAGTACATAGTTTCTTCTTAACTAAAGAGAAATAAAATTAAATTTTTAATTTTATTTTTAAATTCATGATAAAACTAGTGACAATCTAGCATTTAGCCAGGTTAGGAACCCCCTTTTGAAAGAGAGCAAATAGAATCATTGACAGCATCTAGAGTATTACACCATAAAGCCCATTTTCAGCGAGTTCCTCACTCTCTTAATCAGATTTGAATCAACAATGAAGTGCAAAAATCATGCATTTTAAAAATAGCAACATTAGTGAAACTATGAAAGTGCTTATAGTGCTAGTGTAGGCAAAAAATAGCAAATACAGAGTGATGTCGTTTTCCTTAATTCTTTCTCCTTAGGAAGAAATGAACTGGCAGGAAGGTAATAGAGTCCTTCTGAGAAATGTGATTAGAAGTCTTTGGGAATTATCAGCCAAATGTAAAATGGATCTCTGGGTTTTCATAGGGGGTTGTTATAAAGGGACATTTAATTTAAAGGAGCCAAGTTGATAAGATGGGCGCAGGGCACCAAAAATGTGGAACGGGTTTTTGCTAGACAGACAAATTGTAGGGATCGAGGATTTTTATAGTGGCTAAGCATCTGCCCCTAGAGAAATGGCCACAGCCTGACTTTGCTACCAGGTAGATCGTGTGCTCAGAGTGTTGCTCTTTTCCCTGCTCAGAGTGAATAAACATTTTGAGTAGGTGTGGTCACCTACCCAGTGCTTTACTTTTTCATTTGGGGAAGAAAAGAGTTGCAAAGCTGCAGTATTCACAGAGCCAACAAGAACCTGCAAACGCCCATGTGGACCGGAGCAGCTGAATACATTCTGAATCACGCAACTGAGCAGTCGACTAAGTGAGGAAGAAAAGAATATCACACATGGAGGTTTGATGTCTTTTTATGGAAGAACAAAAGCGTTTCGATTCTTTCCCTTTGACTTTAGCCTACCCATTGTGTGGCAGAGGAGGTTTAATGAATCATTGTTTAACTAAGATACTGCCAAGTATTTGACCGTTAAATAGTCTCCAGTGTGTGTATAATTCTTCTCTGACAGACTCTTATTTGACTGTGATTAATTGGCATTGAATTGTTATTTAATTACCTCCAAAGAAATCTAAGAACAGTTTGTGTTCTGATTAAGTTATTTAATGTAGTAACACGCATGGTGCCGGCTAAGTGAGCTCAGCTCTTATTACACCTGACAAGGCCAACTTTGGGTGGTTGCTCAATGCTTAAATATCAAAAACCCATACAGAATCTGGATTTTAACTTTAAAAAAAACAACAACAATAAAAAAACAAATGTTTTGGTAACAACCTCAAAGCATGTCTGGAAAGCTTTTTTTTGTTATGCCAGAATTCATTTTAAGCTATTTATTGGACTGTTAAAAATTCTAAGGAAGTGGTTTAAAGACTGAAGCCTTTCCTCAATTCACAACTGAAGCATGTTACACACTTACATGCATCTCTGAGACATCCAGGTGAGAGAACCACCATCCAGGTGCACTGGAAATAAAAAGTAAGACATGACAACTGTTGCAGGCTCTGGTTTCGAAGTTGGCTGTCCTCGGAGAAGAGCTGACACTGTGAAAGGAGGGGAGAGTACTGTAGGAGGGGTAGAATTCAGAGTGGGGAGAGGGGGAGCCTCGAGAAGGGAAATCTTTGTATTTGGGGAATGGGAATGATAGCAGGAAGGAAAGAGATAGGTGTTAAAAGAAAAACATATGTATTACATTCCAGAAACCAGCATATATGAATATTTTTAAAAGAGGGTAATTAGAAGTGTTGGATTGCACAGCAGAAGTCAAAAAGAAGAATGTGGATTGGGGAAAAGCTGGTTTTAGAAAGTAGGTGACTGGTGAATATGATGGTGTGGTGAGGAGCAGAAAGCAGAAAGAAAGATTTGTGGAGTGTTTGAATAGGTTATGATTCTATGTAAGAAAAAGATGATTTGACTAAGGCATAATGTGTAACCGGATCTTTTTTATAACTTCCAGGACAAGTAGAATTCCAACACTTACAGCAGTGTTTTCAGTTCTTAAAAATTTTATCTGAAATTTTAACGAAAGTAATGTAGTAACCGAAAATGATTTTTTCCCCTGATCCTTAATGGTGTACTAAAGGTCCTTGCATTTACATTTAACACAGCCCAGCCAGTTTTGTCTAACATTTTTTGGTGGTTCCCAGATATTAAAATGATGTGCTGGAGATAGAACTAACGATCAGATTTGGGTGTTGGTTGATCCCTTTCCAGCACAGCTTAGGTTACTTTACATAGGGTGAGTAGTGGGAGGGCCCATTGTCTTCAAGTTCCTACATGTTCTCACATCAAATGTTTGCTGTCATATTTTTGAGCATTGCATATAGTCATATGTCTATTGGAGACAGAGTTGATTTTGCTGCTGAACAGTAATTTCTGGTAATCTCAGCTATCAAGTCTGATACTTGCCTTTGTGGAAGTGCAAACTGTTTTCTTAGATGAATGCTTTATAAATAGGTACTGCGGCTGCCACCTCTGTGGGAACACATTCTTGACGTAAGAAATGAAATAGAAACTTTGAATTTAATCACCATTTGTTCTTGAAAGACAGTTGAGGTGTACTGGGGTGGGGTGGGGGCGTTGAACATCCTTGGGACAAAAGTGGTGCATCCCTTTTGGTGGGAAAGGTCAAGTGTTTGGTGGTTTCCTGTTCTCTTAGGATCAGAGGTTCTTAACTAGGGCTCCCTGGCCACTCTACTTCCTGTGGCCCATGGCTTTAAATTCCCTTGAAAGCATGTGCAAAATGTAAATATGGACATTTTCCAGTGGAAAGGCCCCATAGCATTCACCAGACTCAAAACACTGAAGACCCACCATCTCGGAGATTGTTCTTGTTGCTGTCTACTGCCCCGCACTTCCCTGACGGTGTAAGGTGGATGGACCAGTCCCACTCCTGAGTGATAGCTCCGTGTGAGATCTGTGGGTAAACAGTGACCTGGTCTATCTTCCCAACTTTCTGCATTTTACTGTTTAGGAAATGTGAAAAAATAATCGCTTTACGGCTATAGCAAAGTACTTATGACTGCCTCTGCAAAGTAGTTTCCTGGGGCAATTTATGAGGTGGATCCACTCCTTCAAGGTTAATTCCCTATGCTACTTCCTGGCAATAAGTGACTTGACTTGCTCAGGGTTACACAACATGTTATGGCTTGGAATGGGATAGAAGTTAAGCCCTTGGACTTTCTAATCAATTGTGCCTTTTATTAGATCATATTTTCTCATTCATTCTTTCATTTCTTAATACATCCAGTCTACAGTAATTTATGTAATTTAATTTTGAGGTGGGGTTATTTAAAACGTTTTACTTTAATTATAGTTAGCCAAGAGAGAATTTCTGAAACACTTCTAATCAGGGATGATTGTCAAAATACTTAACATCCATTACAGTAGGCATTAGCCAAACAGACAGGGCTTGTGTTGTCTGTCAGTGGCTTGTTTGGCCATAGCAGTTCATACCAGCTTAATTCCAGCCCTGCCTAGAACTCTACGGGTTCATCCTTA
>JAQZBX010068921.1:0-15667 GCA_029593785.1 Cabassous unicinctus | reverse complement strand
CAACCAAACTTTGTATAAAAATTAACTCGAAGTTGATCATAGACTGAAAATGTAAAAATTATTCGTTTTAGAAAAAAAAATCATAAGAGAAAATCTGGGAGATGTAGGGTAGGCTAAGGTTTATTAGAATTTATAACAAAAGCATGATCCGTAAGAGGAAAATTTGATAAAGTAGAACTCGTGTAAATTAAAATTTTACTTTTGGTAGTGGACCTGAAAATAGGCAGCGTGATTTTTTTTTTTTAATGGTTTTTGACCCTTTCTTTGAGACCACAGTATTTTTAGAGGATTTTCTGATATCAATCATAGCATTTTATTTAAACTTTAATTGTGTTACTTCATTCATGCTCTCATTGTTCCACATTTGACCACTATTACTGTAGTTTCAATAATGCAAATAAGCACGTTGTTTCGCTAGCAGAAGGAAATTTAAAACGGCGTCTAGTGATTTTATTTGGAATGAAAATTAGATATATTTAGAAAGTTCCTAAATCATAGACAAACACTGCTCTGTATAACAAGAAAGATGAATACGTGAGAAAATCTAAAGGTTTAAGGCACTCAACATTACTGAGGGTATCTATCACTGAGGATATAAGGCGTGCTTAGAATTTAATTTTTAAATGCTTTATGTTAAGTATGGAAGTTCAAACTAAACAGTTTCCCCTTGATTTGCCAATCCTCTTTTGTGAAGGCTCAAATTCTCCTTGGCTCTTTTTGACTATAGAGTGAATTTCTCCAGGGCTTGTAAATTTAAATCCTAACTGCTCTTCCTAACTTCTTTTTATGGAAATTTTCAAAATATCCATCAAAAATGTTCCTTAGTCATCAGAAAAATAAGTGGTTTGGCTCACTGTAGGGAACAGGTGAAATTTTAAATATTTACCATGAAATATTTTCAATAAAGTGAATGATGTTATGCATTCTAATGTCATAGTGGTGGTACTCTGAATTCAAAGTGTCATGATAAAAGGCCATTTTCCAGAAAACTCTACATCTGACTCAAGTTTTTAAGAGGATATCTGAGAGAGTGAGCGCCAATTTTCCCGATACAGCAGTTTTTTTAAAAAAGGAGTTTCCTTAGGGAAACATTTAGGAAGGAACTCTGCATATATATCTTCTAATATTTTCATTTATCTCACCATCTCAAGGGTGGCAATTTCATGAGAACTAAACGCTCCACAATATCCTACCTGGCCCTGGGTTCATCCTTCAAAGAGCTTCAAGTCACAGGTTTTTCTCTCCTCACCCCCCTTCTCTTCTCTTGACTTTTCTCTGTTCAGGTGCACTTGGCAGCTAATTTTGTGATTGAACATAGGTGTGTTCTCCTTTAATGGGTGAATTCAGCTCAGTTTCTTGAAGGCACTACCACATTTGTGATTGCCACGTTACATCTTATGCTATTGTGATTTCTAAACTTTTATTTTTTATTTTTTTTATTTTTTAAGATTCCTAAAATCCTAAACTGGGAGCCAACATCTAATGCCAATTGCTCCCTCCACCACCCAGTGCAGGGAGGGAAGCTTTTGAAACAATTTACACCCAAACCATCACAAACAGAATACAATGCATTTTCAGGTTACTCACTTAAGGAAAGCGCATTTCACTATCAATAATAGGAAGGCAGTAATGATAGAAAAAAAGTCTGGGGTCTCCAGAAAAACAGAACTGACAGGATAAAATATTAAGAGATTTTTTTATAGGATTTGGCTCACCTCACCATGGGGATTGGCAAGTCCCAGTTCTGAAGGGCGGGCAGCAAGGTAGAAACTCAGTGGTGACGTTGAGTTCCCCAGGCGAAACCGCAAGTTGGGAATTCCACTGAAGGTGACGAATTCTCCAGGAGTAGCCGCCTGGCTGAAGTAGAAATAGCAATTCTTCTTTCTGACTCCCTTTAAGTCCTCCAGCTGACTGGTTGAAGAGACGCTTCTCATTGCTGAAGGCAATCTCATCTGTTGGTTGTTGATGTAATTAGCCATAGATGCAATCAACTGACTAATGATTTACAGCTGTCTACAAAATACCCTCCTAGTAACAATCATGCCAGCGCTTGCTTGACCAAACAACCTGACACCATAACCCAGCCAAGCTGAGAGGTGAAATTAACCATTACAAAGTCCCTTAACAGAACACAGCTTTATGAAAATGTTCCTCATTTCACCATGTACTTCGGGGAAGTCCTCCAGGTTTGGCATTTGCAAAATGAGGTCTTAAATCAAATATTGCACCTAAGGAGGCTGCCTTATTCTGTGGACACCTTTTGGGAAAGCTATCAAGTTGAGGGGCTTCAAATCGGACCTGGTGGAACTGCCAGCGCTTCCCAGAGCCACGTTGAGCAGGGAGTCGCTGCAGGTTTTCCCACGTCCCTGACCTGACAGTGCAGAGTCTTTCCTCTTGGAGAGAAGGGTGCATCTAGGCAATCTGTTCAGCAAGCAACCAGTACACTGGGTCGGCACACCTAATTCTTGGGCTCTTTGACTATCCCCCCTAATCCCAGTCCCTCCTGAGCTTCCTTCTCCTTTCTGTCTGGATCTTTTCCCTCTCCTTTGAAGCTCTGTTAGTCTTACCCGTTTCCATCTAACAACTCAAAGGCGATCCTGAAAACCCTACACATTGCTTGTCTTAAGAAGGAAAATTATCTGCTCCTCTTGCTACATAGCAAGCAATCTGACAAGCATCTGCTTTGAAGGAATGCCTTGCTTGCCTTCGGCAAAACTAAGTCACCCGTGGCTTCATTTGCACCCCAGAATGCTTTAAGACTACAGATATCTTAAAAGACAAATAAAGACCCTAATGCTGACCAGAACCACCGAGAGTTGGGGCACTTGATGAAAAGCTGACTTTCCCGGCTCACTCACCGGTTTTCTAATAAGTCCAGGGACCCTCCTGCTCTGAATCTTGATTTATCCCAAACTTAGCAGGGAATTGTTTGCAGTTGGTATTCAAATCACCCCAAATAAGCCGCTGGTGGTGAGAAGCCAAGTTTAAAACGAGGCCCCAGAGATGAGGTAAAATGTTTGAAAAACTTGAAGAATAAGCATTTAGAATTGGTGACAACTACATTTGGGCTGCCTACAAGTAAATGTGGTAGGGTTTCATCATCTTCCATGGCATAAAATGATGAGTTTTTAAATTATTTTTATTTTAGAGTAAAACTATAATATTTATTTCACTGTTGGAGGCACAATGAGGTAAAAGCTAAAATAATCATGTTTGATTTTATCATATACTTTTTATCAAAATTCAGAAATTATTTTTATGATATTCTTAAGGATAAGGAAATAATAACTCCATTTCTCCTAGTTAATCATTCAGGCCTTTTTATTTTATTCAGAAGGAACTGTTATTTTCCCTTACATTTTTCAGGTAAAACTAGATATTTTCTTCTTTAAAAATAAAGTCCTCTCATTGATATTTTGAGTCATTCTTTACCCATAAAAAGCAATGTAGGTGAGAAGCATTAAGTGGAACTAAATCCAAAAGGCAATAATATAAAACTTAATCAAACAAACCAAAAAATCTCCAACTGGCCAGAATATCCCCTGTACATTTGATTTTCTTGAGAAAGGGTCAATCAATGTTAGGATATGTGTCATCCATCATAATCCCCCACAATTTATGTATAATATGAATAGATATACATAGATGGATAGTTGATAGGTAGATGACAGATAGATAATAGATGATAGATGATAGATAATGGATGAATAGAGATAGATAGATAGGAAACAAAGTGAGGTAAATTCATATTCAATCCAATTTCCCATTTTTAGAACATAAATTTGTAACTGACTGGTAATAAACAGAGGAAATGTAAAATAATGGTGCATATTTACATTGAAATATAACTTCTGGATTCTCAAATATATTCATATCATAAATATAGCCATGCTCAAACTAACACTTTCATTTTTCCTTCAGCCTTTTTCATGCTTTCTTTTGGAAAAGAGAATATGATGGTTCCTTCAAAGTCTAAGACAGCCCCTGCCCAAATGTGTCTGAAAAACATTCTCATTCAGTAGGACGTTGGGGGAAGTACTCCATCCTCAGCCATAAATATGTCCAGTGGCATTTAGTTTATTGTGGATTAAGGGAGGAAAAATGAATGTAGTCTAATGTAGAAGTTATTTCAGAGGCACAAATAAACGCTAATAATTTCTACTAGATAGACATTATCTGGAGGAGAATCCATCTCATTTACCCCGGGCTACTGATTTACTTTCAGGACACTGGAGGGCACCCGTGAGATGTTTTGAGAGTTTAGTCCCTTCTCTTCCTTCTTCACAGCATTACTCAGGAGAGGTAAAAGAGGGCATTGCTTGTCCATTTAGGAAATCCTTCTCCTATCTTTCCTGGGTATCCACCTCTCAAAAGAAGATGTTTTGAAAGTTTGTAAGAAGTAATAACATACCCTTTACTCAATTTCCCCGAATAGTAACATCTTGAAACTATGATATTTACATTGAAAGAGCCAAGATATAGAACATGACACTAATTGTTATTTCCTAACATGTGATCAAACTGTCTAACAGAGTGGCTGTACCATATTTCATTCTCATCATAAATCTACGAATGATCCACTTTCTCCACGTCCTTCCTAGCATTTGGTGTTGTCACTATTTTTTTATGTTAGCCAATCTGATAGGTGTGCAGAGATAGCTCAGCATGGTTTTAATTTGCATTTCTCTAAAGGCTAATGATGTTCAACCTTTTTGTTCATATGCTTATTTGCCATCTCTGCAAACTATTTGGTGAAATATCTGTTCAAGTGAAATATTTTGTCGGTTTATACTTGGATTTTGCTTATGATTACTGTTGAGTTTGAAAAGTATCAGTTTCCAGGCTGCTATACAATTCTACAAAATGGGTTGACTTAACAACAAGAAAGTATTGGCTCACGGTTTCAGAGATTAGAAGCCTTGGATTTTCCTAAGGTCTGTAACATTCTGGCTGGCTGGCAATCCTTGGGTTCCTTGGCTTTCCCATCACATGGTGATGTCCTCTCTGTTCTCTTCCTGGTTCCATTGACTTCCAGCTTGTGCTTCTCCACATGGCTGTGGCTTCCTAAACTCTCCATTGATAAGATCAAGACCCAAAGTAATCGGTTGGCCACTCCTTAACTAAAAATAACGTCTTCAGAGGATCCTATGTATGAGTTCATACCCACAACAATGGATTAAGTTTAAGAATGTGTTTTTTTCTCTCTTTTTTTTTTCCCCCCGGGTTACATAATTCAGCCTACCACAATAATTCTTTATATATTCTAACTCTAAGTCATTTGTCAGACATGTGGATTGCTCATATTATCACAGTTAATGTATTTTTAAAATATCACTCTTTATAAAATAATTTTATTGAGTTTTAAACAATGGACATTATGAGATCTGGCTTCACTGCAATTTTATCTTGTAAAATTCAACCTTATTTTTAGGAGAAATACATTGAATTCTTTGTTATATTTGTATGTTTATTATAAGTAGAAATAAATTTATTTGCCATTTAATTTAATAATTCAATTTTATTCATAGTCTAAAATGAAATACTATGTATTTTACATTATGTTCAGGGTTAAGGATATTTATGAACTTTCAAGAATTCTCTTGTGATTCAAGTTGCTATAATTATATTCCTCTTTCGTAATTCAGTACAGATCTTGAAAAAATTCAGAAGGAAAAAAATCAAGCTTTCAACATTTTATTCTTTATTCATATTGTTGAGAAGACATTTTGCCTCACATATGTATTCACTAGAATATTTTATTCTACCTATTTTTACAGAGAACTTTGATATTAAATATAAGTATATGTTTGCATTTGTATGAATAACATCAATTAATCTGTGATTGCTGTTCTCCCTCAATGAAAATTATGACTTTTGATTAAACTGATACACATATTCACAGTTGCTCATTTATTGCATCTATCTACCTATATATCTACTGTTTGATGATTAGCTTGAATTTATCCAAATGAGGCAAGAATGTTTCCTAATATTAACATGGTAAATAACATCTGCATACCCATCTCAATAGATGCATAATTATTGGTAAAAACTTAATACTATTCCTCAAAAAATGGAATTTAGAGATAAAAGGAAATACCCTAATCTGATAAGGGAATCTTCAAAAAACCCAACTCAGCCTCATACTTGATAAAATGTGGAGCAATTTCTCTTCAAAATCAGGCTCAAAGAATGTCTCTTATCCTTATACATGTTGACTATTTCATGTAAGGTCCTGAGTAGTAAAGGATAATAAGGTATAAAAATTGTAAAGAAGGAAACATAAATATCATTTTCACAGATAGAATAATGCATAAATCACAAAATGTAGCAAATAAGATTTTTTAAATCTAAGAGTTCAGCAATTACTTGGTATAATGCCATACGCAAAATGTTATATACTTTTTTACTTGTTAGCAGAAAGTCATACAATTTTTTTTAAAGAAAACCATTCACAATAGCAACAATGCTTGATACACACGGGAATTTATCTTATAAAAGTTTTACATGACTTTTGGGAGTAAATTATAAAATTGTGTTAAAATACATAGAAGACAAATGATATTATTCTTTATACTTTTTTTGAATTTCTGATTATTCTTGATGACTTTTATTCATGCAGTGAAAGAAGCAAGAATGACCTTAAATGATTAACACATGTTGCTGTGACAGAATGCGAGAGTAACAAGATTACAATATTCAGAGACAAAATATAGCCATAGAGGAAAGGGCTTTTGGATATGCTTATCATTCCTTCAGGAAAACCACTTACAGGACTATGTATTTGATCCTGTGTAAAATCCCAAAGCTGTAATATTTTTCTTCCCTATAGACAGAAGTTGTTTATAGCATTCCTATTTGAAAGAAGACACACATTTCCTGGTGTTCTTCCTTTACGCAGACTTTGTGGTAGTTCCTCACGAAATTTCAAAAACATGAAATAGAAATACAGGCTCCAACTTTTGCACGGCTGCAGTATAAACGTTATATACATTTCTCTTTGAAATAATTCACCATGTTTCAATCTCATAGTTACATGAAAATAAATGTGAGACGCATAAGCTATGTACAATCTTGATTATTTTTTACAGAGAATATAATTATTAAATGTATTGCACAAGAATATTATATGGCTAGAATAATTATATAAATCTAAATATTAAACTTTTAGTAATTCTTATCTTTTAAAGTATAATTTTTAAATCTAAAACTATAAAAATTTTGAAAATCAATAAACGTGTATGGCTTAATGAAATACTTTCTAAACATTTTTTAAATTTACATTAGTTGGCTATAGGTCCACATTTTTCAAAATTTTTAAAAATGTGTAAATGATCATATGTTAGGAAGCCTCACTTCCCCACATGTCCCCATACACCCAGCCCCACTGACTACGTTAGATAATTTTGAACATCTTTCTATGGTGATTCATCATCACTTTATGTACTTACAATCAAATATGAATATATATATATGCAAATAAAATAAAATATATATATTTAAATATGTGTGGGAATGTGTATGTGCATGTATTATCTTTTTTTAAAATTATTTAAATGTAGAAGATGTGAACCTTGATTCCCCCCAACCCCCCATGTAACGGTGTATCCTGTAAACATTTTTAAATCCCTTCATAGGGTGATTGTTCTTTTTCTTTTTTTAACCCTTCCATAGTAATGCATTGTTCATGAACTTGGGTGGTTTCCAGTCTCTTCCTGTCTTAGTTTCCTGAGTCTGCTGCAACCAGTTACTGCAAATTTGGTGACATAAAAGAAATTCATTCTCTCAGTTCTGGAGGCCAGAAGACCAAAACTAAGGTATCAGGGACTGATTCTTTCTGAAGTCTCGAAGGGAGAAACAGTTCCATGCCACTCTCCAAGCTTCTGGTGGCAGCCAGTAATCCTCAGTGTCCCTTGGCTTGCAGATGCTTCACTCCAATCTCTGCCTCCTCCATCTTCCAAATTTCCCTCCTCTTATAAAGACGCTGGTCGTATTGAATCAAAGGTACACCCTACTCCACTATGACCTCATCTGCAAAGACCCTTTTTCCAAATCATAAGCCACATTCATGGCTCCGGGATTAGAACTTGAACACATCTCTCTCAGGGACACAGGTCAACCCATCACACTTGCCATGATGATAGTATTTGTGTGATAAAGGTGTTCATGTGTCATTTTGTACAGGTGCTGGTCTACCTGAAGGCTAATGCTTCAGAAGGAAGATGGCTGATTCGAATGGCAATTGCACTTGCATTTTTCAGTTACTCCAAATGACTACCCTTGCGGGTTGCTCTACTTTTACTCTCACTGAGACTGTATGAGAATGCTTGTGCCCAGACAGCTTTGCCAACAGAATGTGTTATTTGGATTCCCCCAATCTTATGGAAAATGCCCCCCAGGTTTGGAACTGAAAATTGCCTGGCTCTAGTCCCACCTGACATTCCTTGTGACTTTACTAAGTTCAAAATTTCAAAATTCTCATAACAACCTGAAAAGAATGCCATAAGTGGATGCGTGCATTCACTTATTTATTGGATGAGCTGGTGTTGGTAGGCAGGTTTCTAAGCACAGGATGGATAAAGGTGAACCCCGATCTCTTGATGCTCTTCTACACAGAACTTAACAACAACAGTTTGCAATTATTAAATGCTTGCCACCAATTAGACATTTATGTGATCCATGTATTAACTCTTAATAGCTCTAGAACCTTCTGAGCCAGGTACTATTTTCAAGATTATGCACCTACATACCCACACTAAGCCACACATTCATTTGCCCAAGGCAACCCATACAAGTGTCCAAGCTGGGATTGCAAACATAACCAGTCTGGTGTTCCATCCTAGACACCATCTTGAACTCTAGACATAGAGACACAGCTGGTGGAAGTCATATCCAGGATGTCCAAGACACTCAGTCTGGTTAGCCTAATCAGTCCAACTGATACAAATGCTTCCTTTTCCTCCTACAATGGGATTTTCTACTTGGTCCTTGAAATCTCACCTCCTTCTCTAGGCTTTCCACTTCTGTTGATTCATCTTCAAAAGAACTTCCAGATTCTTCCTTCTCCCATCACTCAGTTCAGACCTCATCACCTCCATGTTTCATCCTTCCCAGACCTCCCAAATAAAAACTTTTCATCACGCATTTCTCCCATTACTGCCAACCTTATATTTCATTTTCTCATTGCCAGGCTCCAAGGACTGATTTTGAAAAACCCTTGAGGATTGGGTTCCGTTGTTTCACCCAAACTTATTTTGCCTTTCCAGGAACTTTGATATGAGTCTTTTATAAGGTCAATTTTACTGCCATTCACTCATATAGTCAATTCTTTCCTGTAACAAACATTTGTGAATTCCTCCCTTTTTCCAGGCACAGTTGTAAACATTTTATAGAGTGCTCAGAATTTGGAAATCAATAACCTTGATGGAATATCTACCCTAGAATAATAAAAAAAAGTCTTTCTATCAAGTTGTTCTTGGGGTTTCACAATTGAAAATACAGTCTGATTGCTAAGGATTTGTTATGATACTTAAAATCAGTTCACTATGAAATTGATGAAAAACCTTGAAAGACAAAGTTTCTTGCATGGAAGACAAAGAAAAAATTCTTCTGTCCTTTAGGCTAAATGTGACAAAAAATAGAGTGCCATAAATGGCAAAAAAAAATTAACTTTTAAGTATTAAATATATATACATTTCATAGTCATTATGATATGCACACTACATACACTATATATTATATATATAGTATACTATATTATATATATACACAAAAGTATATATCTACCTATCTACTTAATTTTTCCTATATAACAACATTTTCTAATAAAACATTTTTTTTATCATCCCTGAAATTAAGTATAGCAAAATTAAATTTGGAGGAAGGTAATTTTACTATCAATTGTTTTTAAAATCTTTCAAGTATCCTTTAAGTTCATTAAAGACACATTTGCATGAGCTGTGCTATATTCTGTCTCTAGCTTTTATCAGGCATGCTGGCTTCACAGCCTCTGACGGGCTTCTTGATTTCCCCAGTGACTCCTGAGATGCTGCAAGGTTTCAAATCAAGGCAGATCTACTCTTCTAGAATGAGAATGAGGAGATTTATTTCCTGCCAAGAACTCAGGAGTGCTTGAGAGAACAAAGCGTGTTTTCTCAAGACTCTTCAACATAATATCTCTAACAAACATGTGGATAGGTTAAGAGAGAATTTTTTATTCTGCAATGTTTTAGGAAATGCTTAAAGATTTCCACTGGGTTGGATCAGCCAATAATCACTAAAATATTGGAGTGGCATTTAGAACACCATAAGAAATTTTTACCATTTAAAGAAAATACCCTAAGTATTCTGATTTGTAGTTTAGGACTGAATAAAAATTTCCCTAACATATCTTCAGTAGCAAGGACTTCAACAATATATGGGAAGTATAAGATAGGTCCAAAACTTACTTCCCCAAATTCCTATGCCTACAGATTATTGTAGTGACATCTTCCCAATCCTTCATAACCAACTCCCCTCGAATCCCCGAATCAAGGCTCAGATCCCCCCCATCCCCCGCCCCATTTCAATTGCTGTGCCCTGGAGCTCTTGGTCTTAATTTCTTGGGAGATCAGGGTTCCCTGTCTCTGGGGTCTGGACTTTTGATCTATCCTTGGCTAAGGCACTGGTGGCTGCAGTGAAGGGGAGACGCAATGGGAATCTAATTCCCTTGGATAGAAAATCTCAGTGGGGTCTGAGTTTTCTGAGAATCTGTGTGGTAGTGTTTTGGGGAGGCCAAGTTTCTGGAGCTGGATTTCTCAAGGGACTTAATTTACTGAGCATGGCACCCTTAGGGCCAGGGTCGGATCATTTGAGAGCTTGGTGACCAGACTTCATTGAAGTTGGCACAGGGTTAGAGCAGTGCCAATTTTGCATCCCAGGATACATTAGCAGTGTCTGGAGACATTTTTGGGTGTGCTACCATCACCACCATCCATTACTGGCCCCTCATAGGTAGAGAAAAGGGATTCAGCTCGAGAGCTCGACACCGTACAATGCAGAATTATTATGTAGTCTAGAAAGTCAACAGGGCTGAGGTTGAGATAAGCTGGGCTAGAAGTATGAGAAATAAGAGCTCAAGAGAATGGATATTTCTGAGGGTCAAGATGTCAGACCCCAGGAAAGGATAAGGGTGGGGTCCCTATCAGTGAGGTGGGCTTGTGTTAGGATTATAGGGGAATCAAAGGTATACATAATCCATGGGCTCCATCCTGGCGTATAAGAGTTGAAGGAGTCTTTGTGAATCTTAGATCCTGGGATTTGATACAGTGCATCTCCTTAATAATTAGGAACTGTACTGAGTCTCTATTCCATGCCTTCTCAGGGGTTGGGTCTGCCCAGATCTTGAGTTCTGGGTCTATTGACAAATACCTGAAGATGCTGACCTTTTGCTTGGATGTAGTGAATGAGGATGATGGCAAAGATCTTGGTGGAAAAATGGAAAGAGAGTTGGAAAATGGCTGCCTGTTTCTGATCTATACGTGGACTAGTTCTTTCTCGTGCCTGGAAGAAATATACAAACTCAACCCTTCTGAAAGTTTAGGGTTGTGAACGTCACTAGAAGAAAAGCTCACAAGATTGTATAGCATAGTGAGCCCTGTTGCAGATGATGAGTGTGGTTAATAGTACAAATATAAGAATGTTCTTCCATGAATCAGAACAAATGTCCATTAATATTACAAGATCTTAATAACAGAGTGGTATTGGAGCTAAAATGCATGGAAAGCATCCTATGGACTGTAGTGAATAGAAAAAATATGAACATTTTTTCAACAATTGTGAAAAAAAAAATTATCTAAGTGACAGGAACCAGACTCAAAGTGCTGCCTATTGTTTGACTCCATTTATATAAACTGTAAATATAAATCAATTTAAAGAGATGGAATTAAAGTAGCAGATAGATATGGCAGGGGACAGATAGAGGGATTGAGAGGTACTGCTAAGGGGTGGGTTTTTTCTTTTTGAAGTAATGGCAATGCTCTAATATTGATTGTAGTGATAAATGTGCTGCTTTGTCATTACATCAAAAGCCATTGAATGTACATTTTGGATGGTTTGTATGGTAGGAGAATATATCTCAATAAATTGCTTAAAAAAAAAAAACAAAAAAAAACTCAACTCTTCCAGCCACAAGGGGCTCTTACACAAACATTTAGTGAGATGTTAATACATGGTTTGCTAAAAATCAGCTGTCCTTCATCAACTGATATTCATAAGAATGAAGGGATATATTTTGTCAATGTGTTTTTTTATTGTTGTTAAAAGTTTGCAGCATTAGCAGATCTTGAATATTAGTCCCATGTACAATTAAGCAGAGCAATGGAATGTGTTTTAATATTCCTTTTGTATATGTTTGTTGAGGGAGTGTAGATGAGATCTTGTTTTACAGAGATTGCCCTAAGGATCTTATATGCAAAGACTATGATTTCATGAGAAATCTTTGTTTTTCAGCTTTATTCATCTTTACAACTAAATACAATGGATAGATGTTTTTTTTTCCCCCGAAGAGGTCTGGGTCTGATTATAGCTGCATCTGAATAAGGCACAATTGCCGCTGGCTGGTATACCAAATGCTTGTAGAGCTGACACAGCAAATACACCCTGAGAATGCTGGCTCCAAAAATAACCACATCTCAGATTGTTTAGGAATTCCTCTCCAAGGCCAAAGAAGATCTGGCAGCCTTTCTTTAAACCAAGGATATAGCATTTTTGCCAAAGGAGCATTATGAAAAATAAAGTATGGTCCTTAGTGTGCTTTAACCTACAGATTACAATTATGATTCCGCTTATATGAAATATCTAGAATGGGCAAATTCATAGAGACAAATCATCAGAGGTTACCAGGGGCCAGGGGAGGAGGCATAGAGAGTTATTGATTGGTTGGTGCAGAGTTTCTGTTTGGAGTCATTGAAAATCCTTAGTAATGGTTGGTAGTGATAGTGGGACAACATTGTGAATGTAATTACTACCACTGAAATGTATACTTAAAAATGGTTAAAATGGGAAATTTTGTGTTACATATATGTTATCACAATAAGAAATGACAGCAAACGTGTAACTTAGAAATCACTGAAATTGGGGAGTGGGTTAAGCACCTTCTTCCCATATATGAGGTCCCAGGTTCAGTGCACACTACCTCCTAAAAAAAAAATCACTGGAATTGTTAAATTTTTAAAAAATACAAGTTTTAACGTTGGTTTTCTATTTGCCAACATTATTTGAATTATCTGGGGAGCAGATGTAGCTTAGTGGTTGAGTGCCTGCCTCACACGTACAAAGTCCCAGTTTCAAACCGCAGGACCTCCTATAAACAAGCAAACAAACAAATCAATAGAATTGTTTTCTTTTATAATAATGCAAATTATTATAAAATAAAATGATTGTCCCAGGGAATGTGTACACAAGTGATATTACATTTATGTCTCAAATATATCTCAGGGGACTTTGACTGCAAAATCATATTTCTAATAATCATCCAAATATTATATTCCATTAGCTTTCACTCTTAAGTGGAAGAGTTGTTTCCCAGGATGGAGGAATTTGTATCACTGTTGAGGAAATAGAATTAGGTTCAGGTTCCAACTCTGACATTTACTTGAGCCTTAATTTGGCATATGTTTTAACCTTTCCGCATGCTTTGGGGCTTTTGCCCCAGGGACCACTATTTAAATCCTTACATAGTGAAAAAAAGGGGCGGATGACAATGGATAAAAGGCAGAAGACTACCAAAATCAACAAAGATGTAAAATTATTAGAAGAGTTCCCAAACAATTCCCGTAATTCACGTTAAGGTGGAAAATAAAAATCTACCGAAATTTCCCAACAGAAATAGATGTGAGTTACAGGAAAAAAATATATAGGTTCCAAATATTTGAGTTCTATTTTGGATGAATGACATGGGTATAAAATACTCAAATATTTTCAAAATGTATTCTGGTATATTAATTTAATTCTAAAATACAGTGAGTTAAGGGCTATACATTTCAGAGGAATCCCCAAACCACACAAACACACATATGCACACAAACACACAAAAGCCATTTGGGGTACTTAACCCCTTTGAGTTTTGGTTTCCTCACTCTCACCCACTGGAGACAAACTAGAGGAAAAATAGACAATGTTGCCTCTATAATTCTAACCACATAACCTATAAAAAAGCCTTATCCTAGGACAGTCACCCATACTTGGTAAATTTGGACTCTAAACTAAAATTTCCCCAGTACGTTAGGGTCTTTTGTGATAACATTACACTTAAGGGCACATATATAGAGAGACATCCATATGTTGTCCCATTCCAAGGACATTTGCTTTTCACTTTAAGATTCATGCCACCTCAATGTCTAGGCTTTCTACTGAGGTGCCTTTCTCAACCACATGTGTCCTAAGGTTCTTGGAAAAGTTTCAAGCCTTAATTATGAACACACTACAATGCCTAAGAAGTCATCTCCCATTGGGTGGCCTTGCTATAACTTCTTTGGCATCCTTTGTGTCATCTAAAGTTCAAGAACGTATTATTTAAAAGGCATTGCCATCAAATGTCTAATGTCACTTGGGGGGGATCTCTGCAAATTTATGACAGGTGGAAGTTATCAGACTCATGGCAAGCCTATTCCTCTACAATCGTCCTCTGCTGACACTATCTATATTGTTATACCATTTATATAATCTACTTGAAATAAATATATGGTTGAGTCAGTTCATTGTTCTAAACATTGGAGAATTTAATGGGCAGTTGATGGGAAAATAATAATTAAATCGATATTACTCTTTAATATGTAGAAAGCAACTAATTATAATCATAGTATCATATTTCTATAAAGCCTCTACTAATCAAATCCGAGTCCCCATCTCAGATACAGAAATTGGGGTGCAGATTGCCTGGCAAATGGCCCATATTAATGCAGATTCTGTGGTGGAAATCAGGACAAGCATCCTTATTTTATGTGTTTTTTTGTGATCACTTTTAAACTTCATAATTCATCATATCCTGATGCCAATTACATATATACTTTTGGTATATGTATAGGTTGATGTTAATTAATGCTGTTAAAGATTATTTGCTTTAGTTAAACTTAATAAAATAAGCAACAATTCCTATTCAGATAGTTTGATAGCAGTCTCTTACACTCCTGTATTTTAACCTTAGGGATAGTCTTTTATTGTAATCGTTACATTTTGTTAAATAATACTGCATTTTCTCCCAATTTTCATGATGTTGAGCATTAAAAATTATTTTAGTACGAGTAGAGTCACATGTAAAGAAATTGGAATATATTATAATTGCAGCCTTATCAAGGTGATTTTCAAGAAAACAGTGATTGTAAGTGGGGATTTGTATTTGGAGAACAGGGAAATCCAGTGAATGAAAGGATGGAAAAAGGGTGTCAGAGTTTGATGGTACCAAGAAAAAAGAAATTAAATTTAAGGAAAATTGGAAAGATCAGCCTGAATTTGTGAAGCCAAGGACTGAGCCCTGCAGAAAAGAACAAAAGAATCCTCTTTTTCTTCTTCCTACCACAGGAATGAAGCAAACAAGGATTTCCACAAGGTTCTGACCAAGTTTGGTTGAGTTAGTCATAATGCATTGCATCATCCCAGTAGCCCTAGCAACGAACACTTCTAGATTCTG
>JAQZBX010068920.1:0-15676 GCA_029593785.1 Cabassous unicinctus | reverse complement strand
CTTAGGATAGAATAGCCAGAAACAGCCGCTATGTACAGTGGGGAAAGCAGAGAAAGATTGAGAGGTGAGGCATTTTCTTGTTTGTTTCTCTTTTTGTTTGTTTGTTTATTATTATTAATATTGAAATAATGAAAATGCTCTACTAATGATTGAATTAATGAATGCACAACTAGGTGATTATGTGTGATTATAGCAAATACCATTGATTGTACACCTTGGAAGAATTGTATGCTTTATTAATATGTATAAATAAAATTGATTAAAAAAAAAGAGATTCGGGTGTCCCAAGCTTGGGATGACGACTCAACCAGCCACGTGGGCTGCTGCTCGCTGCCCTGCCGGGACCTGGGTGGGCCGGAGGAGCCGATGTGGCTGGGATGCTCATGCTGCTTGCTGGACTGTGAGTAACAAAGTCCTTTATTTCTGACCCAGGAGTCTCATGTTTTCTGCCAACATCCATTGAGACTGTGGCAGGCTCACTTGCTAGCTTGCAAGTAGGGAAGAGTCTGGGACCCTTCAGAGCTCTTGACAGTGACTCCTTATACCAGGAGACCAGTGGCTGCCCAGGGGTGAGGTCTCTCTCTCTTGATCTCCCCTGCACCTCCTCCTGCTAAGATTTTCCGTGTCCCTGGGGTTTGTGAGATGACTGGGGGGCCTTATCAGTCCCCTTCTCCCTGGGGATGGGCTCTTTGGGGTCCAGCAAACTCTGACATCCTCTGGTTCTACAAAGAGCAGTTCACGTCAAAGCTTCTGGATCAAACTCCGTCCCTCCCGCTCTCTCGCTTCCCTCTCCTTTCTCTGGCAGGCGTGGCCTGGTGCCTCTTTTCTTCCTTCTAAGCCAGTACCCTCATGCCCCTTGTTTGATCATTTCTGGGTGGACTCTCATCCTCAGGAAGAGAAGAATGTTCCAGGGATGCCAGCACTGAGGGAGGAGTTATGGGAGAACCTTGCCAGCCTGAGTCACGTCACTGTCCTGGTCCTCCCGGATTCTCGTTGCGCCCTGCCTCAGGGTACGTGCCATGCGTGCCTGTCTTTACCTCTCGACCAGGCTGGGTGCCTCCACCCCCTACTCCCTTAGAATCTAGCACTGCGCCTGCTACACCCTGGGGATGCAGTAGTGGCTCAGATGGACAAAGTCGTTCTGTAGTCAGACTGCACGGTGGGGCTGCTGGCACTGTCCCTTACTGGTTTCTTCTCTTATTTCCAGCCTATATTTTCACTCTTCCAACTATGCCATGCTTTATGACCTCTTAATCTGCTCTTCCTGTTGAAAAGTACTATTCTTGTAATCATGATCAAGCAATAAACTGACAAGCCTTGACTGAGCATGCCCAGCCGTGGACCAGCTTATGGCCGTGCTGGAGGGAGCTCCGAGTTCTCCTCTTAGGGGAGCATGGGGAAGAAGTGCAACGAGACAGGAGCCAGCAGTGACATAATGAGGTGCAGGAGAAACCCACAAGAGAAGAGTCATCAGGGCTGCGTGGACAGTAGAAGTTTCCCAGGCGAGGGGACTTGTGTGGGCCCTGGAACCCTCAGCCCTTGTCAGTAGCAGCAGAATGGGAATCCCTGGTCTGATTAGATATTTGCTTCTTCGGGTGGCACAACTTACGATGGCCTTGCATGGATCTGCTTGCACCGCTCACCCCTCTTGGTGTCTGAGAAGATATTTTTGAACCCTCCCTTCCCCTGCCCTTCCTTAGTCATCCCAAAGGGCAGGCAATTGCATTTGCTCAGTTCTTTCTGCAGAGGCAAACATTTCACCTGTTTTAAGTGATAAAGTTTCTTCCTTTTTAATGGATTAATGGAATGGATTAAGGGATGTGTGAAAACTTATGGAAAATTAGGGATTTTCAGCCTAGACTATCCTTGGGCCGCTCAATAGTCATCCATCCATCCATCCATCCATCCATCCATCCATCCATCCATCCACTTCAGTGACTATCACTTAAAGAGTCCCCATTCTGGGCTGGTCTCTGTCAGGCTCTGTCCCGGGAGCTGGTGGACAGCAGAGAATGACACAGGCATGTCCTGGCCTTGGAACCTGCAGGGTAATGAGAGAGACAGAGGGGCTTCCTGGGGTGGGTACACGTGCCCTGAGAGGGCAAAACGGAAGGGCCTCTCTTAGGCTGGCTGGCCAGGGAGGCCTGGCTGTGGAAGTGACGTTCCTGCACAGCTCTAAAGCTCTAGAGCACGAGCAGAGGTAGGTGGGTGAGGAGGTGGGACCTCACTCTGGGAATATGGTGGGATCCTCAGAGGGTGCACAGCGAGTGGAGGGAGGTACAAGACAGAGGCACAAAGAGCAGAGCAACCAAACCTACAGCCCATCCCCTTTGCTCAGAAGCGTCAGAGAAACGGGCTGATCTGGACATACTGGGTTTCTGGCCCCTCGCCGGCCATCAGCACAGTCCTGGGGTGGGACAAGGAGGGTGTTGTGGCTGTGAGCATAGACGTGGGGAGATCCCAGGTAGTTTTCCAGGCCCTCGAGGCTTGCGCATGGAACGAGTTGCTACAACGCTGTGAGGGCATGCAGGTCCAGGGCATCGCAGAAACTTCCAGCAAAGGGTGCCTTTATTACTTGCACAGTATAGAGTCCAGAAGGGGGCAGATAATCTCTGTCACTTACCCGGTGTGAAGAGCCCCAAAGAGCAGGGGAGGGTCTCCCAGGGAGGCTGAAACTGCTCAGGGTCGGGGTCCGTGAGGGCCGCTCCGCGCTCCCCACCTTGCATCGGGGGAGAGAGACCAGGCTGTACTGTCTGAGTGGGTTTTAGCCCCTGCCACTGAGGATTCCTGTTCCTGTAAGCATCTAGGGCTGCTTGTTCTGCCTTCTGTTGGGGTTTAAGGTCTGGCTGGACCTTTCCATTAGACTTGACTTTTCCTCCGTGTTGGGGAACGGCACACGATAGAGAAGGAGGTGGTTGGTGGCGGAAGGCTGGAGGATGGCCGCTTAGCGGGTGTTTGTGACTCCCCAGAGAAGGAGGTGGGGTCTGGGTGATGGCCCATGACTTCCCTAACATGCGGGCTTCCCACGCTGTGCGCGCTCGCCCTATAGCACACCCTCCTGCGACGGCTTTGCCAACCTCGAGTCCCTGGACTCAGCTATCTTTTGCTACATTCAACTAAATATGACACCTGCCGTGGAGTTCCGAGGCCGAGGCGCCTACTGTGGGGGTCAGATGCCAAGGGTCACGACCACAGAGTTCAGAGGTCAAAGGCCCCTGCCACGGGGTTTGGAAGCTGGGCACATGGTGAGCAGCAGCTTTTTGCACCAAGGTCGGGGAGAAGCTCATTTGCTATTTTCTAACATGATCTCAGTTGAATGAATGGTCTGTGGGTGCCACGCGAGCACTCATCTGTCAGTTCTGACAATACAAATGAGTGTACATTATTTATGCTAAAAATAGCCTGTAAACAAGACAAGGCCCCCATGGCAGCCCCGATGAAGTATCTATTAAGCTTCCACCAGGCCCCTTTCCCTCAGAGGTGATTGACAAAGTAATTTTCCATTGTGCTTTAATAAAGCAGAGGACAGCATACATGCAAGTGAGCCTTTTGCCGCCCCATTACATCATCAGGCCCTGTCTCGAGGCCCCCCACCCATGGTGGTCCATGGAGATATCCCATCTCGGCAGGTCACTCTCAGGATGGTAGCATCTGGAAGCAAGGGTGGGTCTTGGTTCAGCTCAGAACACTTGGCAGCCAGTGGTCTCCAGTGACAGGCTGGCTGTAACTGATAAGGGTGGGAGTCGGTGGGACACAGCCAAGGAAAATGGGGTGCCCGAGTCCACGTGCTACACTCTCCCCAGGACCGTGGCCACAGTGGCTGCCGTGCAGAGGGCTTCTGTGTGCCAGCCCCGTGCCGAGTACTTTGTAGGAATGATGAACCTCATGGGGTGTCCATGAGATATCCCCACCTGAGAAATGAGGGTGCACAGGCTTCTGGAGGGTCAGTCCCTGACGTGAGCGTACAGGGGTCGGAAGCAGGGTTTGATTCTGTGAGCTGTGGGCTAGAGACGCCACTTCTTTTTTGCAGCCTCACCTCAAAGTTGGGAGCAGGAGGAGGTGGTCAGAATGGTTTTAAGGGGGCGAGAGGCTCAGTCAGGGTGGCAAAATGAAGAATTCCTAATGGGTTTGGAGCATTTTTTTTTTGAAAGGCTGATGAAAAACACTTGCTTTTAAATTTAGCCACACTGTCCCTAAATCCCCGCAGCATGTTTGGCATGTAGAGAGTGGGACGGAGAAGTCTTAGTTGAAGTTTCTGAGAAGATCGACTCAGGCAAGTTGCCTCGGCCCTGAAACCACATAGAATGCAAGGCCAGTACACAGCAGGTGCTTAATTATTTGTGGATTTAATTAGAGTCACTAAAGAAGAATATGTGTCTACCCCTGTATATTTGTTTCTGAAAAAAAAAAAGCAGTAGCTCTCCGTCTTAGTTTCACGGCTGCTAAAACAAATCCCATCCTGTGGACTGGCTTAGTCAACAGGAATCTGTTGGCTCACGTTTTTGAGGCTAGGGGAACTCCAAATCTGAGACCTCAGCAAGGTCTGGCTGCTGGTGATCCTTGGTCCTTGGCTTTTCCGTCACATGGCAGTGCACACGGTAGTGTCTTCTTTCTCCTCCAGCTTCTGGTGCCTTCTGGCTTCTTCCTGCAGCTTCTCTCCCTGCATCTGAATTTTATTCTGCTTATAAAGGAGTCCAGGCATCTGGTTAAAGCTCAGCCTGATTGGGGGGGCTGTGCCTTAACTGAGGGAGCATCTTCAAGAGACCATATTTATGTGGGTCCACACCCACCAGACTGCGGGTCAAGACCGAGACCAAGCCCACACTGGGGCACGCAGTCCAACCTACTCTCCCTTCTCCCTCTGCGTCAGGCATGGTGTGGCCATCCTCAGTGTGTGTTTGCGACCTGAGCTCTGCAGGGAGAGGAATGGACTCTGCCTTCAGAAGGGACCTGTCTGATTTAGTCAGGGCCTGTGACTGGGGCTCTGAGGCCCCTGGGCACCAGCCGTGGGCCAGGAGTTCGCAGCTGGGCCACGCTGCCTGCAGATTTGCTGGTGCTCGTGCATCTGCAGCTCAGGGGCTCGAGGGAGTCGGACCTTCAGCGTTTTCTTAACGGTGGCTCCGGATGAGAGGTGGGAGAGGGCCCCCTTGGCTGGCTGTGGGGAAAATCCAATTTCTGTCTTTCCTTCTCGTCTCCAGGAGTGAGCTCATTTGAGAGAGCAGGAGAGCCAGGCTGAATTCCTTCAGAGGCCAGATCTTGCCCTCACCCTGGACCGTAGCCTGAGTGGAAGTGATCTCCCCCCAGGTGCTGACGAGCTAGTTTGTGTTAGCCTTGCCTCCAGGTGAGCCTCGTGCTTCTGCCCTTCGTCTGTCACATCATGGATGCTCCGTGGCACCCACGTATGTAGACTGGGCCGCCTGAGTGGGGGCCGCCTGGGGGGTGGGCCTGAGGCAGAGGACTGCCCTCCATGACCTCGTGATCTAGAGCGGAAGCCCGAATACCAAGCCTGAGAGTGTCCCTGGTAAATGGGAGCCCTGTGCTGTATCGTGGGGACCGCCGCGCTCTCTCAGCTCCAGCCTGACCTGCTCCGTGACTCAGGGGGCAGCCACTGCGATGTCCCCCGGTATTTCCGGCTCACGTTGCTCAAGCTGTAGGCCTCCCCTAAGTGCCGCTGTGTGAGCTCTGGCCCGGCCTAGGACAGGGTGGAGGTGGGAAGGGGTCAGACCTGTTTTCTAGCCTTGGCCTTGCTCCTAGCAGCTTGTGGTCTTGAACAAGCCTCTCTGGGCCTCAACTTCCCCGTCTGTAAGAAAGAGAAGGACTGGACTACCAGGTTTCTAAGGATTCATTTATCTTTAGCATTCTAGGTCCTACTCGCTCTCCTACAACCCTCTCCTGCCCCTGCTCCCAGAACCCAGCATGGAAGTGATCAAACACTTGGTGCTCAATCCGTGCTCACTGACCACCGTTATGCACTGCAGCCCAGATCTCTGAAGGCAAATGGCCTTCAGCTTCGCTTTCTGTTTCCCCGAGATCCAGGGCTGTAGGGGGCCCTTCCCACCCCATTAAAGAATGGACAGTGCCAGTGTATGGGGCCCTCCATCCCTCACTCGCTTGAAGGATGCCTACTGTGCGTCTGGCCTTGGGCTGCCCGGCCTGTGAGCTGCAAAGATGGAAGAGGCAGATGAGCAAGTTTCATCGGCCCCCAGGTGCCGCCTCTGGCCGGCCCAGGAGGAGGTCCTAGCCTTGGCCATGTGGCCAATCCCAGCACAAAGACTCGGATATCCTCATACTCAGTTCAGGAAACTTTTACCTCTTGGGGCACCCTGACCACGCCTGCTCTTCCAGAGCCAACATGCAAGGCTTTTGCGAGGGTTTCAGACCAGGCCAGTCAAGGAGACTCTTGTTACTCAAAATATGGCCTGAAGGCCAGAGGCAGCCCATCACCTGGGAGCTTATCAACAATGCTGGCTGTCCAGCCCCACCCCACACCTCAGGACTCAGAATCTGCATTTTAACAAGGTTCCCTGGTGATTGGTCGAATTATGTTTGCAAAGCATTGGCCTAGATCATTCTCCCCAGGCAGGAGGCTCGGGGCTCCACCTGCTCGCCACAGCCCGGGACTCTTGCTGCCCTTCGAGTAGGTACAGGTGTTCTCACTGAGGCCTGCAGGCGAGACACGGACAGCCTGAGGCTCTTCTGAGATTCCTGGCACTGGGGCTCGACTCCCTCCGTGTCTCTCCTTGCCGAGTGTGGCTTCCATGCCACAAAAGACCACCCCTCTCTTTGGACCCTCAATAATTCATTGATTTGCAGAAAGGTTTTCAGTTTCAAACTGAACAAATTAAAACTCCCTTAGACTACGCCTGGAGGAATGAAGCTCAGCCTTCCCCTTGTAATCACAGAGAGGGAGGAAACAGACAAGTAGGAAAGGCTTTCAGAAAGAGCTGCCTAGATGAGGGGTCTTAACCAGGGCCCCTGGCTGGGCTTCGGGGGTCCCTGAGCCCCTGAGCTGATATGCAGAATATGTGTTTATGTGCGTTTTCCTTGAGAGTGTGGGTCCATGTCTTTACCAGACTCTCGAAGGAAAGGTGACCTAAAAAAGCCAAAGAACCCTTGGTGGTGGTCCAAGTCTGCTTTTGGGATTTATCTAACATCTGACTGGAGACAAATCAGGGACTGACTGAAGGTTTCTTTATGAAAACAACTTCTCTCCGCCACCATTTAAGCGTTGCCTTTTCTTTCCTCTGTCTGTGCCTCTGAATTTCTCTTTGTTCTTCCCATTATCTCTATCAAGGGCTATTTTCAGTGCTGATTAGAAACTGAGAGTGGGTCCAGCGGCACAGTGACAGCAACGACGGTTTGCCTGCCGGGAGAAGCATGGGCTCCATTTGCGAGCAAAGGCAATTAGCCCTCAGAATTGGCCCGTGAGCCTTCCTTCCCTTCTCTCCACAAGTGAAACAGTGAAGCCATTTTCTAGAAAATGGCAAAGAGCAGATTCAGACCTGCAATTTCCTTGTCTCTGCCCAGATGGATGTTCTGGGACAGGCGCCATGTCAGCGTGCTCTGGTCTCAGGGTCTGATTCTCTATTCATCCTTCCAGGGCTTTGCCGTGACATGGGAGAGGGGCGCCCCTGGGGCGAGCCTGTCCCCGGGGGCTGCGAGGCCAGCCTCTCTGGATAGAAGCGAGCTCAGGGCTCTGTGGCCCTTTTGTCCCTGTGGTGCACGTGGTGGCAGCAGGACGTCCTGACACAGACGCCACAGCCGAGAGCATGTCTGAGGACCCCAGCCCGGCTCTCGCTGCCCCCTTCCTGACCCTCCGGCAGTGTGGCCTTGTGTTTCTGGATCCAGACAGCTGGCTCCTTGATCTTGAAGGCAGGATTTAAGTTCTCCGAAGATTTGAACCCCAGTTGTCCCTAGAGTGTGGCCCTCACGCCCCCTTCCCCACCCCCACTTCTAATAACCAATTCCCTTAATTCGACGCCAGCACCTTGCTTGCCGTTGCCCGTGGTGAGGGGACAGTTGCCTGCACAGTGCCTCCGCTTCGGCAGTCAGCTTTCTCACCACCCCCGAGACACACCTGGTGATCCCCACCCCTGCGCTTTGCCAGTGCATCTGCTGCCTTCCTATCCTTTGCACCTAATCAGATTACCGCCCTTCCAGACCCCACTTCCCCAGCAATTGCTGCATCTGCCATCTGGGGTGGATTCGTGCAGCCTCCTTTCAAGCCCAGACTCGTCTTTCCCTTGCCAGGGGAACTTCTGGCCTCTGAACCACTCTTTGGGCAGGGAGCTCATTCACCTGACACACCGCCTCCTTCATGGCTGGGAGACCCGGGCTATTAGCGATGTCTTCTCCCTGTTGAGCTGAGATCTGCCTGGCAGTCGTTTCTCCATGCCACGTGCTCTCTGTGATGGCACAGTGGTTAGGGGCACAGGTTTCGGAGCCAAAAGTCTGGACTTTATGCCTCAACCCCATCATTTACTGGCTGTGTGACCTCAGGGACATCACTTAATCTCTCTGAACCTGTGTTTTCTCTGCTAAATGGGGGTAATAATAATAATACCTATTTCAGATGGTTATCATGAAGATTAAAGACTTTGGCACAGAGTGGGCATGCATTCCGGGAATGGTAGCTGTCGTCATAATTTCACTTTCTGCCTTCCTTAAACTTCTCATTTGCCCTTATTTTGCTCTTATTTCTTCTCATTTTCCAGATGTGGGTCTAGTCCACCCAGCTCGACTGAGCCCTTTGAAGGTACGGCGGTATCTTCATCTCTAGCCCCGCCCCAGTATTCTTAGGGGGGCTGATTGCACCACACACACTCATCAATGCGCGTTGGCTGATGCAAACACTTGCTTCACAAGTATTTGAATTAAAGCCACCTTGCAAATGATTCAGATTCTACCATGATTAGCCAAGTGTTAGTTTTGCATGGAATGCAACAGATTATTCCCCAAAGCCACCTCTCCCCACCCTCCACACCCCTGGAAAAACAGAAAGGGAGGGCCCATTGCCCTGAAGGAGGTGGGAGACCCTCCCAGAGCCCTCCTAAGGAGCACTGTGTCCAGAGCTGTGGCATCCCGGAGTGAGCCCGGCAGGGGGTGGCACTGCCGGCGTGAGAGGCGGGGAAGGCTTGGGATGAAGCCAGACCCTCCGGGGGTCTGCGTGGGGCATAGCAGGGCACACGGGGGAAGAGTCGGGTGAGGCGTTGCTCCCGTCAGCAGCCAGGCCACCAGCTCTGATGCAGGCGCAGGTGCAGGGCGTCACTTCCAACGATCCTTCCCGGTGCCTGTGACGTGGCGCCGTGCTCGTGGCCGAGCACCTTGAAGGCGCCTCCCTGGGCTGCCAGACGCCGGGGAGGCTGCTGGGAGCACGGGGCACGCCTCCTGCCCTCCGTTCTCCCGCCGCCTGCTTTTCTCCAGGCTCCGGGCTGGCTCGACCTTCCTCCCTGTCTCTGAGCTCGTCTGAGGCTGAGGTTTATTGGTGCCTGAACTTCTGAGAGGAGGCCACGCTTTTATTTCTGCGTGATGAGGACGCGTGGAGATTAAGGACTGGCTGTTTTAACGAAGAAAACAAATCGTTCATAGTTTTATGTGCCACTCAGGCCCCGTGCAGTGAGTAGCTTTGCGTTCAACAAACATGTTTAACTTATTTATTTATTGCAAAAGAAATTGGATCAGGGGGCCGTCTCAGGTGGGGAGTGAGATGCAGGAAGCGGAGCTCGCAGCAATGCACGACAGTGTGCAAGAACTGCTCACAAACCACGGAGAGCACGAAGGGGGAGGCGGCTCTTCCTGGGCTCCCGGGTGTGCATCCTCCACTCCACCCCTGGGACCGCCAAAAGTGAATAAGGAGGAAAACTCCCTCTGGACAATGGTTCTGGGGAACTAGCTGTGCTCAGGAACCCCACCCATTATGTGCCTGCCCGGGAAGGGGCCGCTCCCCTTGGCGGTGACACTTCGGCCTGGCCCCCACTGTAGGGAGGCTGGGGAAAGCCCTTCTGCCTGCTAAGGAAAGGGGCTTCAGTCCAAGGGGTTGGAACAGCAGCCAAAGGGGCGACCTGGGCCGCAGTCAATTTCTCCCTTTGAAAGCCCGCGGTATCTCTTCAGGCCCAGTAGTTCAGCTCACACCAAGGGAAGATTATTAAGATGGCGCATGCCGGAGAACCCCTCCTTCAGACCAGGAATGAAGTGTGGCGGTCATTCTTAAGAACTCCTAGGAGACCAGGCATTGCAAAAGCTCCTTCTAAACAGACCAGGGGGAGGACTGGAGGAGAGTCCCCCGGGAGCCATGGCGAGAGGCTTCTCTCCAGGAGGAGAGGGCAGAAATGATGGCAGAACACAGTACGCGGATGCTCCGCTCTCCTTCCTCATCCACCAACTCAACGGAGACTACTCTGAGGAGCTGGGGAGGGGCAGGGAGCACTGCGAGAAGGAAGGACCCTGGGACTCTCAGTTGCTGCTTGAGGAGAGCAATGGACTGTTGCACGGGTGTAATTGAGAAATAGATGTTGATTGTATCAAGCCACTGAGATTTGGGGTTGTTTGTTACAGAAGCTAATCTTCTCTGCCTAATACAGCACTTAACTCTGCCTCGGCTTCCATGGGCATTAATGCAGACTCTGAGCATAACTCATTCATTCAACAAACCCATCACATGCTGTGCAGGCAGAATGGGCCCTGATAAGCCCCAGGATACAAGGACATAGAGAACTTCCGAGTCAGTGGGGGTGGGAGATTAAGGGGGCGGGCCCAGTTTCGAGAGAAGAGACGTTGACCTTGCTTTGTTGCGCTCCAGTGTGTGCCTGTTAGCTGGGGGAGGTAAGGGCGGGCAGTGGGATCGCCTGGCCTTTAGACTCTGGACGTGAGGCAGTGTCCTTGGAGGCGCTCATGCTGCACATCCAGCGGGCCACACTGGCATCTGGGGTCCTGGATCGTCCTGAGAGCCACCCCAGAGAAGCCAAGGCGGCTTTCCCTGTTTCCTGAATGATTAATGCACTCCTTTCATCTCCTGGTTTTTAAATGGGCAAGAGAGAGACGTGCTTTAAGGAAAGAAATTACATTAAACCCTCAGTGCTTTTGGTGGGTAGTAGCGAGGATAGGAAAGGAAAGTGCTCCCAGAGGTTTTCCAGGCCCAGCTCAGAGGCAGGGCTGGCAGCGGGCCTGGGAGGCACTGCCCGCCTCCCCCGAGCAGCCCACCAGCTCCTCCCAGGGCCACCCTGGAGGTTGTAGCACATGCATCTTTAATTTTTTCAATTAACAACAATCTAGAACAAATGGAGTTGAGTTTTAATTATTCATAATTCACTTAGGAATAAAATCTTTGTAAACTAAAGGAAGGGAAGAGCCATATTACCTTTTTTTTTTTTTTAAAGGAAAGAGTGGAAGAGGATCGAAAATCACTCTTTGAAGTGGTTTTTCCGTTGCTGCCCCCTCCTTTGCCCGCGTGAGCAGGGCCACTGGTTCAGAGTCGTCTCAGGTCCTACGTATGGACAAGTGTGGACAGAGCCCCGTCAGGGCATGCGCAGGCAGTGGCTGCCAGGGGGACACTGACGGGACCCGTAGCCACCCAGACCGTATGGGAAGGCCCTCGCAGTCACGTACACCCGCACCTACACACACGCGTGCACCCACAAGTACACACACATGCATATGTGTGCACACACACACAGGCACACCCCCCCACGTGCACATACACATCTGTGCACATGTGCACACACACACAAGCACATGCGCCCCACGTGCACATTCACATCCATGCACATGTGCACACACTCACACGCAGGCACACACACCCCACGTGCACATACACATCCGTGCACATGTGCACACACAGAAGAGTCTGAACTCCTAGAATGGGAGAGGCAACGAGGTCATCTTTAGGACCTGAATTTTCATATTCCAGGGATAGTCTGGGTTCAGAGAAGGGGCAGCCAGGACAGCGATAGGAGTCAGGAAAAGCTGCTCCTGAAGTCAGCCTTAGGAGGCCAGGAGCGAGGGCGCCTTCCCACTCACCTCTGCACTCTGGCAATCGCAAGGTAGCTCAATTTAGTAAGTATTTACCAGGCTTCACATCCTTGCAGGACTTTGAGCGTTCTCAAAGGCTCATGTCAAGCACCCTTTGTCTGCAAGGTCTTGCTTTCCCTCCCTCCCTCCCTCCTTCCTTCCCTTCCTTCATTTCTCTCTTTTCCCTTTTCCTTTCTTTCTTCCTCCCTGCAATTAAAGACCTGCAAGGATGTGAAGCCTGGTAAATACTTACTAAATCGAGCTACCTTGCAATTGCCTTGGGTGGCATGAGAAGCGGGTTAGGGGCAGCGTGAGATAAAGGTGCTTTGGGAAGACGAGGCTGTACAGCAGGGTTCTTGGTTGATGGCAGAAACCTAGGTCAATGGCTTCAGTAAAAGAGGAATCGTGGTGCCTGTGATGAAATCAGAGGGGGCAGGAGCTGAGCCAGCCTCAGGGAGCTCTCCCCTCCATCCCCTCTCCCTTCTTACTTCTTTCTGTGTGAGAGTGTCATTCTTTCAGACTCGTTGTTCCCATGAGGTGGCACCAAGGATACAGGTAGCTCCGGGCTTAGATCCTTAAAATCTCACAAGCAGAGAGAAGAGAGGGCTTTTTCCATCAGATCCACTTAGGAAACCTGGCAGGGAAGGCCTCTGACGGGCCCGCTGTGAAAGCATGTCCATTCTTGGGTCTGTTATGTGCCGGGATATTGGAAGCTATTGCCACCCAGCTTGGGTCATCCAGCCACCCCTGAGGCTGGAGGGGAGAAGGTTGTTTTACCAGAAGACGTGTTTTGTGGTGGTGTATTAGTTTCCTACAGCTGCCAGAACAAATTACTGCAAAGTTGGTGGCTTAATACAACAGAAAGGAATTCTCTCCCAGTTCTGGCAGCCAGAAATTTGAAACCGGTATCACTGGGTGGAAATCAGTGTGTCACCCGGTCACCCTCCCTTTGAGGTCCTGGGGAGAATTAGCTCCCTGCCTCTTCCCACTGCCGGTGGCTGCCAGCATTCCTTGGCTTGTGGCCGCATGGCTCCAGTCTTCTAGTCAGCATCTTCAAATCTCTCTGTGCTCCTTCACAGCACTTCTCCATGTGTGTCACATCTCCATCTGACTCTCTCCTGTAAGGACAGCTGTGATTGCAGTTAGGGCCACTTGGTAAACCAGGATAATCTCTCTAACTCAAGACACATCCCTTGCTCACATGACAAAGGCCATTTTGCTATATAAGGCGACATTCACAGGCTCCAGGGGTTAGGACCTGATATCTTTGGAGGTCATTTTCAGGCAACTAAAGCACGCCTTCTGGCCCCAAAAGAGTCACGCCTCTCCCACATGCAAAATACATTCATCCCATTCCATTGTCCCTAGAAGTTTGACCCCGTTGCAGCATCAACTCAAGTCCAAAATCGCCTCTAAATGTCATCTGCTCAAAATTCCCAATCTCATTTTGTAACTCATCTGAAGAGGTATAAGTGAGACTCTGGATATGATCCACCTTGGGGCAAAATTCCTCTACCTGTGGACCTGTGAAGTTAGAAAACCAGTTATCTGCTTCCAAAACACAACGGTAGGGCAGACATTCTCACTCCAAAAAGGGAGAAAACGCATGAAGAAAGGAGTCACTGGTCCCAAGCCCTTTCAGACCCCAGCGAGGCTGCAGGGCTGGGAGCTGTCTTCTGTTGCGTAGGACTCCGCCCTTTCGGCCTACGGCTCCGTCCTCTGGGTCATTTCTTCCTTCTTCTTGAAGGGGAGCGCATGTCTGCAGGTGAGCAGCTTGAGCCGCCTGATTTCTGGGGGTCTGTCAGCTTCCTCCATTGTCCTATCTTTGCTCTCCATTCCCAGCTGGCAGTGTTTGTGAGTGCAGCCTTCTCAGGAACCTTGTGGGTCTCCCATGGATGTCATGGAGGTTTGTGCCATTAGATAGGAGGGTTTTGCTGAGGTGTTTCCTGAGTAGCCCCATCTCTGTTCCTGGCTTTGGCTGAGAAGGCTGAGGGTGTCCGTGAGTCCCAAGCTAATCTCTTCAGCACAAGCAGAAGTTGTCCAGAGCTGGTGGGAACCTGAAAGTATACCCCCCCCAATAGGTAATATAGGCTAGGTTGGGGGGAAGCTGAATCCCATGTCTAGGTAGTGTTGCAGGTATACAAATATTCAGCTGTCAGAAGCATCTTCCTTCACCCAGATCACGTAACAGGCAGCGTCCATCCACCTAGGGCAGATGGACTCCCCCAAACCCCGTTTGTCCCCAGGGTGGCTCTGCAGAGTGCAGGAACTCAGCCTTACCAAGCACTAGCATCATCTTCTGTAATCCTCACAGCAGCCCCACCGGGTAGGAAACCTGGGCTTAGAGGGCTTTGGATGTTGTCCAAAGAAGCCAACTTAAGCTCCAAATGGGTTTGCCTCTGCACCACCACCTTCTAGAGGAAGGCAGGGAGGCTGTCCATGGGATGGCGATGGGCAATCAGGGAGGTCTTTGAGAGTTACCTGGGGCCTGCGAATGCTTTCTTTGGATCTTCTTCAGTGTTGGACCAGCATGTCCAGTTCTGCTCTGGTTGCTGGGCTGGGAGATGGTGGGAGGGGTCGTGGAGCTTGACAAGGCAGCCTGGGACAGAGAAATGCCTGGGAGCTGGAACCATGGGGCGGCGTGGCGGTTTCCCTCCAAGAAACCACTCAGCCTCCAAGGCTGGCCACTGCCATGGTGCAGACAAAGAGACAGACGTGGGAAGTGCATGTAGACGCAAAGACTGACAGTCACGACTGTCCCAGTTCAGAAGCCGGGACACCGTCTACATAAGCCACAGTCTGCAGCCTCCGAGGCTGAGCCACAGGCCCCCATGCAGGCCTGGGCCTGGACGTGCTGCCACCCCTACCCCTTCGTGGGCCCTGAGCCATGGTTACAGGCACAAAGAGAGCCCCTCACCATCCAGACAGACGGACGCAGTCACAGACAGGCACAGAGAACTGAGATGGAATCACAGACGCGGCCTGGGGTCAGCATCAAGGAGCAGTACAGCTACAGAAACCATTTCATGCAGAAAAATGGGTGACGACATAGTCACAGGGATTGGATGGGGAATGGCATTTTCCCGGTTGTCCCCAAATTGTCAGCTCAGTCCAAAGCTGAGAATGCCATATTCCAAAGGAGAAGCTTGCCCACCGTGGAGGCCAGCCGTCTCCATCAAGTAAGAGCAAGCCTTGCACACCAGTGTCAGCCCCTGCCCTGATCCCCCTCCCCCACTGCCTCCAGCTTCCTTTTCCACCAAAGAAGACGGGGTTCAGGTCGACAGGAGTGCAGGGCTCATGGCCAGGAGGTTTCCTTCCTGCTGCCCACTCCCTCCCTCAAAGCCAGGGGGGAAAGGTCTCCAAGAGAATCGCTTGGGGGGTGCTGGCGTCTTGGTGCTGCAGTAAGAGAGAGCTTGGGAGGACATTACCTGTGACCCCCATGCTTTCAAGATTGACCTGACAGGCTGGTCCCTGGAGATTCCTGAAGGCAGTGGGTTGACAGCAAGGTCAGGACCCGGGGGTGGGGGTAGGGGGTATGCTGTGGAGGAAGAGGGTGAGAACGGGGAGATGGGCCCTTTGAGTCTCCTGAAGATAGGAAAGGAGGCCCCAGTGGTTCCTACCACTACCTGGGAAGGAGCACAGATATGAGGATGCAGGAGCCGTGGGGCTG
>JAQZBX010068919.1:0-15667 GCA_029593785.1 Cabassous unicinctus | reverse complement strand
CAAGTAAACCTGGGCATTTTGTAATCTGTAATGGGGAATTGTAGTCTGTAAATCAGCCCTTCCTTTTTTCACTCCCTTCCTCCCTACCTGGGACCCATAACCTGTTGTTTTCTCTCATTTCTCTTCCCTCCCTTCCTTAATAAATTACTGGCCTAACTAAGCTAGCTTGCTCTTAAAATTCATTTTTTGTAGCTTAGCCAAGAACCTAAAGAAAATTCAGCAACATGTCTTTATGTTATAAAGCATATTGCTTGCGCAGGTTGTAAAAAAACTTCTATCAACTTGCACTGCTGACACCAACTGCAAATATTGTAGTAATCAATTCAATTCTAACTGACCAGAGTTAGAACAGATCCCACAGGTTAAGGTTGGGGAGGTGAGCAGTATCATTAGGCTCCAAGTCCCAACCCCATGATCACCTGGTTGGTCTTTCTGATGGGGTCAGCCCCCACCCTAAGACTGCAGGTGTGGTTGGCACCTCCCTGCCGTATCATTAGCATATGAACTATCAGGTAGGGTTCTGGGCCCTTCCTGAAGAAAAAGACACTGCTATCACAGGAAATTCCAAAGATTCAGAGGTTGCTTCCCCGGGAATTGAGGACAAAGACCAGTTTAGTTATATTGCAGGCCACTCCCTGGTCTTTGGCCATAGTTCTTTATCTCAGTCAGTCATTAATCACCATCACATCCTGCCAAGGAAAGATCACTCAGGTTGGCAGATCTCCATTCCATCTTGCCAGGTTTCAAAAGCAAGAGTGGTCTCAGATGTATCAGGCACCTGGTGTAATTGAGCTAAAAGACTGTTTAAGTTTGCTAAAAGCTGCCGAAAGCAATATGCCAGAAATGGGTTGGCTTTTACAATGGGGATTAGGTTGCAAGCTTATAGTTCTGAGGCTGTGGAAATGTTCAAATCAAGGCATCATCAGGCAATGCTTTCTCTCTGAAGCCCGGCTGCTGGTGATCCTGGACTTCTCTCTCACGTGGCAAGGCATATGGCAGCATCTGGTGGGGTTCTCCCTCCTCTTCCAGGCTTCCTTGTCTTCAGCTTCCTGATTCGTGACTTTCTGCTTCTGTGCTCTGTTGATTTCAGTTTCCAGAGCTTTCTCTCATCTTCTGGGGGTTTCTGTCTGTCTCTTGGTATTCAAGCCCATTAATAAAGGACTCCAGTAGGAAGGATTAAGACCCATCCTGGGTCACATCCTACCAAAGTAATCTAACCAAAAAGTCCCACTTACAATAGGTTCACACCCACAGGAATGGACTAGCTTTAAGGACATGATCTCCCCTTCCCCCTCTCCCCCGCCCCCGCCCTCCCGCTGTTTGCTGTCTGTGTCCATTTGCTGTGTGATCTTTATCTTTTTTTTTTGTACTGGATACATATAAATTTTTTTAAATCATACAATATGTTACACAACATATTTGGTTCATAGTAATGCAATCATACAATATTTGTCTTTTTGTGTCTGGCTTGCTTCACTCAACATAATGTCCTCCAGGTTCATCCATGTTGTCATATGCTTTATGACTTCATTTCTTCTTGTCTTCTGTGTCTGTTTCTTTTTGTCTTCTCTTCTCATTTTTCTCCTCTAGGCTTCACTGGGATTCCATCCTGGGGACCTCCGATGTGGGAGAGAGGTACCCTGTCGCTTGCGCACCTCAGTTCCTGGTTTCTGTCGCGTCTTGACTTGACACTCCCGTGTCTCTCTTTTGTTGTGTCATCATCTTGCTGCATCGCTCACCGCACGGGCCTGGCTCGCCTTGACCAGGAGGCCCCGGGGATTGAACTCAGGTCCTCCCATATGGTAGATGGAAGCCCAATTGCTTGAGCCACATCTGCTTCGCAAGGACGTGATCTTTTTCTGAGGTCCATAAAAAACTCAAACTACCACAGAGACATAATCATCCTTTTGCTCAGAGTGTCTCTCAAGATGTTAGTATGATATTGGATCTCATAACTTGTTTATTCATTCCTTTACCTTCAGCTATTATTTCAACTCTCCATTTGTCATTTATTTTTACCCCAGATTTTCCATCTTTGGAAGGAACTTTAGGATTCAGCTGCTGGACTGGTCCAGATTGCCAACAGAAATACTGTTCTAACAGGTGCCTTCTCCTCAGTCCACTCCCATTCATATGGGGTAGGGTTACACAGACACAGAACTTGATCACTACACAATACAGTAACATTCATTGTCAACCCTAATTTTGCCAGATGGGGTGAAGACACAATCCCCCCATCAGCCACCTAGGAAATCTAATATGAAGATTTAAAAGTCTTCTTACAGATTCTTGCTTAGGAATTATCCCTGCTTCCAGCACTTGCAGTAGCAGCCCTGGTCCAGGGACTACTGCAACAGGTAGAAAAAGGAAAGATGAGGTGATATGGAAAAAAAGAAAAAAATTGAGGTGATGTGGGGAAGAAATGTTTAGTTATACCAACATCTGCCCCTACTCTTCTTCCCCTGATCCACCAGAAAAGTGGAGTTGTCTTAGTGGCTACCAGTATCAACCGGACTTGCCAGCTATGTGCAGAGCTTGCCCTTAGGGGAATCTGCCCTATAGCCATCTGCACTCTCTCTCAGGTTGGCAGACAGAACAGTTCTTACTGGCATTTTATGCCTCACAAGGTGCAAGAGGAATATGACTAGACTAGGGCCATCTCTGCATTGCTGCAACCCCCAATGTCCACTCATTTCATGAACCCAGTTGGCCACCTCAAGCTAGCATACCAGGATACCCACTTGCAGGTTCCAACAACCTTCTAGTCCTGGAAGGGGTTTCTTCTGATGGGCATCAACATAACCTACTTTAATGCATCCTCTAATTCCCATAGTGATTTCCATAGGGCTGTGTCCCATATGGGCATTCCTTTAATAGGTCAGTTTTCCATTGCCCTTCTGCCTGACCAGATGGCCAGGCATTGGCCACTGACCATGACTCAGTAAAAACTCAAAGATACAGGCAAATAGCCTGCAACTCAGTCCACCGAGCTGAGTTTACTTTCTTCATTTATTTTTACCCCAAATTTTACTTTCTTCAATCAATCTTTCCATCTGCCAGGTTCAAAGCCACAGCCTTCAAAATAGGATGCTGTCTGGTCACCTTGGAACTGTCATCCATAAACCAAGAAGTTTTTCGCTGGTCAGTCAGGAACTGTTCACAGGGCACCACTCAAATGTCGGTAGGGTCTGCTATCTCCTCAGGTAGTTGCAAAGCTGGTCCTAGGGAGAAAGAGTCTCTTTGCTTGCGAGTACCTCCTTTGCATTCCCCCAGTAGCAAGTTCCTGTATAAACCATTTCCATCTTATTATGGAACTCTTCTGGGCATTGCCTTCCTAGTAGAGCATTTCTCCAGCATCACCCAAGATATTATGGGTATTTCTGATTTCAAGATTATCTTATGTCCTTCAGTCATAGAGGCATTCTCAAAGTCCAATATCCAGTGGGTATTTGTGTATCCTCTCATGTGCATATGACCTTGGGTCTCCAGCTGGGAGTTGGGCCAAGGGACCCTGGCCTCTCAATAAATCATCTTGATTAACCTGCCCAACCACTCTCCCAGGCAATTCCTACTCTGGGTTTCTCATTATCTTTAATTACAGTCTTTAAAAATTCCTCAGAACTGGAGTACATAGAGCAGACATAGAGCAGACAGGTTTAGGAGTCTTTAATGATGGAGGACAAGCAGGGACTCCCATTAGTCCTCTCAACCTACAGTAGTGCTGCAATGAGACGTTCGTTTCAACCTCATCAATGTCCACTTTATTCATCTCAATTCTTAAAAACCATCTAAAGATTTCTACCTTGTTGGGTCCAGTCCCTTAACTCTTCCCTCTTTCCCTATTTTCTTGCAAAATATTCTTATTAGCATCTTTAAGACCCGCACTGGGAAGCTGAGTTAGCACATCTTAAGGAGTCTCAGACTGTTGCTCCATTTTGCAGCATAAGGTCACATGGGGTGCCCATGCCAAAGAGACCTTCTTAATTATAGCATTTATTATGGCCTGGCTAAGGGACATAATCAGTGGATGACTACCTCCATCCTTGTAAAGCCAATCCAGCATTGCTTGCATATGAAGCATAGCAGGTACTTCATCTGGGAAGTTCCTCTTGGCATTTATAGGAGGAACAGGACAATCTTCCTTCTCAGGGTAAACAAATTTTACAGTGGCTTTTATACAGTCCACCTGGTTTCTTGTTCCCTTGGGAATAACCTGCTGTGGCAGTTTGAAATTATTTTATGAATCCCCAAAAGAGAAATGTTATGTTGGTAAACTAATCTATTTCTCTGGGTTTGGTACCTTTTGATTACATTAAATTCAGCTGAGGGGACTTTGATTAGATTACTTGATAAGATCAATTTAGAGCTACATCAGTGAGTGTGACTCAGGTTGAGTCTCCACCCTCTTGCTGGACCTGATATAATGGACATACAGACAGACAGACACAAAGAAAAAAGGGAGCCGGCATATTTGATTCTGCCACGTGAGAGAAAAGACTCCAGTTTTGCCCACAGCTGAGCTGCAAGGACAGAAGCCCTGAAAGACAAGCCCTATGCCAGGAGAGGATTACAGGGTCGCTTAAGCATGAAGCCCCAAGAGGTTGGGCCCACATTGCAGCTGAAGAGGAAATGGTGAGCTCAGAGGGGAAGCTGAAACCTCACAGAGCTAGGTGGCCATCTTGCTTCACCATGTGCCAACACACTGGGATCAACAGTAGCTGACTTTGGTGAGAAAGCATTTCTGCTGATGCCTTGATCTGGACATTTTATGGCCTTGGAACTGTAAGCTTTTACCCCCAAATAAATCCCCATTATAAAAGCCAACAGATTTCTGGTACTTTGCATCAGCACTCCTTTGGCAAACTAAAACATCTGTTTTGGGTCTGGATCATGGATCTATGATTGTTCTTAGTGAGCTGTGGGTCCTGCATCAACCCAAACATGCCCCTCTACTCTGCAGCTTTCAAAACCAAAGATACTGTCCCTAAGTTAGTCACTTTCACAATCCATTTTAGTAAAAGTTCTTCAGGAAGTTGATGACACCCATCCATAAAATAAGACAACTCCTTCACACTATACCCCCTAGTTTCAGTAGTTTCTTGGTTTTGTCCTTCTCCCACCTGGGCTACCTTTTTGGTGACCAAAGATCAAAGGGGCACTGGCACTTCTTCATAATTTTTCCCTTTGGAGTTGGTCCTGAGGCTAGTATCATAGCTCAGATAGGCCAAAACCTGAGTTCGGCCCAGCTTCAGGATCTGCCTCAACACTTCCCTTTACTCTCATTTTAACTATTACAGATAACAATAACCAAGGAATTTTGCTTTTTTTTCTTATTACTTTGTATTTCCTTATGTAGCCAGCTCCTTGGGAGTTGTATAAATTCCATTGGTAACTTTTATCCAATTGCATGCACATCTGCCACATCATACCAGGGATGACTAGACAGGCATCCAGGAAACAAAGTTTCCTTAACTCCTGTCTTTTCATCCTTTCGCTTCCCAAACTACGTTTCAGTGAGTCAGGGTCATTCCAGCGAATCCCACTTCTCTGACACCAATTGTGCAGGTTATCAAAAAAACTCTCTATCAACGTCCACAGCTTCTGACACCAACTGCAAACACTGCAGTAACTCAATCAATTCAATTCTGACTACCCGGAGTTAGGTCAAACCCCACAGGTTAAGGGAATACTCTATAAGATTGTCCTTTAGGCACTGGTTATGAGTTTGGGGACCCAGGCCACCCACACTTCTAATCGGTTACAAATTTGGGGGTTCCCACCACCCCCTCAGGTTCGATAATTCACTGGGACTCACAGAACTGAGCGCTACACTTACGATTATAGTTTTATTATAATAAAAAGATACAAAAAAGCAGTCAAAAGAAGAGATACACGGAGCGAGGTCTGGGAGAGTGTCAAATGCAGCTTCATGTCCTCTCCATATGGAGTCAAAATACATCATCCTTCTGGCACAGCAGCTATGTATTTTCTCAATCATGGAAGCTCTTCTGAGCTTTGAGTGCCCTGAACGTCTATGCAGTATCATTACATAGACATCAATGTCCATGTGGTTGAACTCAACCTGCAGCCCCTTCCCCTCCTCCAACCCTTTAATCACATGGTTGTTCTTTCTGATGGAGCCAGTCCCCACCCTAAGATTGCAGGTGTGGTTGGCCAGCTCCATGGCTTTTCATTAGCACATGAACTATCAGGTATAGATCTGGGCCCAACATGAAGAACAAAAGACACCCCATATCGCAGGAAATTCCAAAGATTCAGAAGTTGCTTCCCCAAGAAGCCAAGTTTTTCACTACACTGTATTGTTTTATATGGATTTAAGTTTTGAGCTATTTGGTACCAACCTCACTGAGCTGTTCATGGCCATGGGTCCTTAGAAGACCCTAACTTTTATATATGTTTCTGTGTTCTGCCTGGCTTGTCTGAATTATGCATTAATGGTCTGTTAAAGCTACTTTTACCTTTTGGTAAGACTAGGTATTCTAAGCACATTGTTCTAATCCAGCTCACACAGACTTGATAATAAATACCATCTCTCTCACAAGTCTAACACGTCTTCCTCTGGCAACAAAATAGATGTGTTTTCTTTTCTTGTTTGAAAACCCTTAGTCTAATGGGGGTTATCCACAAAGTTGATGCTTGTTTGGTAAAAGCTGCCAACCCTCAACTCATTTGCAGACAGAAATGACTGGGCCCAGGTCTGGTTACAAGTTTTAGCTTTCCTGAGTCTTCTTGGTGCTCTGATATTCAGATGGCCCTGTTTTCTACAATTCTATAGTTAAAGAGGTAAGAGTTTGATAAAGGAGAAAATACTTCAAACACATTAAGTGATTGATATAATTCTTGAGGGAAGAAGGCATTTCCTTCAAAGGCTGTTAGCTGCCACATCAAGAGAAAAATTAAAAGAAAAAGGCAAGGATTTAATGGGCAGCTCTAATAATTTAATCATTTGAAATTGCAGCATGTAAACTAACTTCAGAATGCAGACGTTCATCTAAAGAAACTCAGCATACTCTGGAAATGCAATACACAACTGTTCAACATCAACAAATTAGAGTTCAAACTTAAAGTATTTGCAAACATTTCTGTCAAAGTTTAATATCATATTTTGATTAAACTGAAGGATGCTTCATATGGTTTGGGTAAGTACATTTAGCTTTCAGCTTATACATTTTAAACAAGAAAGGCAAGACACAGTAAATTTTTATTCTGCATGGTTAATGTACAAAATATCCCATCTTCCCTTGAGAAACAATATCATATCTAAAATAAACTTTTTTTGAAGAGCCCTGAATATTAAAACATTACATGACAATATATAACTGGATTGAATAGAAGTTAACAAAAATACAAATATTCAATATTCTAATAATATTTCACAACATTGATAATATGAAGAAAAAGTTTTGGATTTACTTTTAAACTCAAAATTCTTCTGGTTGTTTTCCACTGAAGGGCCTCAGAGGTGAAAAGGTAATCAGGTTACCACCAAAGGAAATGTGTCTGCCATGTTCTTGATGTCTTCTCTCCACATGAGTAAATGAATTACTGCAGTTTAGGCCTGGCTAGAGTAAGAAAAATCATTAAAGTAACCATTAAGAATTTCACCAGGTAAGTTAACTGCTAGTTACTAGTGGATTCATTAAGAAACATAAATAACATTTTTCCTATATAATAAAATATAACATGAATTACTAATGGACTCATTAATAAGAATGAATGTGCTACTTTGCAACAAATCTAATTTTAAATACATAGCTTTTTTTTTTAGTTGAAAAGGTATATTAGGAATACATGCCTAAAAAGAGGTGATTAGTAATGCATAAATGGAGTTAAGCAGCATATGCAGCTTGAATAATATAGAGGCCATATCCTAAGCAACTTATGTAGATTCTGCAATCCTTGATCCACATTAATAGCACTTAATAGGCATTTTATTAAGCGTGATCCTGTTGAGATCCTTTTTCCTTCCCCCCCCCTCAAGCCCTATTTCAGGTTCAAATGATGCTACTAGACAAGTAATAATGTGTGCCTAAAATAGACAAATGGGTCTATATAAAGGTATGCCAAAAATATCTAAATGCTAATATTTATGGAAGTGGGGAAGAAATCACAGGAGGACAAAATTATAAGGGACTAAGATTTATCAAAGAGATAATATATAATATACAACTATAACTGTGAAGCACTTTTAATCATATTAGTAATATATCAAAAACAGAATATTATGATTTGTTAATTTTCAGATTTACTTATAATAGCATATTTTATCAGAACCAATCATTGAGTTAAGATCTGGCACCAGGATTAAGTCGGTTTATATAAACTGGCCTTAAACTGAAGTCCCTGACCCTCCAGATCTCAGCCTTTGATTAGGAAGCCTTCTGGTCCTGAATCACAGGACAGCCCAAAAGCCTGACCACAAAGAAGACAGTTCGGAAAGATAATGGAAGCCAAGATAAAGAGGGGTCCTTAACGAATTAGTAAAAATACCTTAAGGAAACCATATTTGCCAGGGTTCATAAGATTAACATGGGAAAGGTGAGAACTTTTCCAGGAAGGCTTCAGAAGGACTAATGTATGAACTAGATTTAGAGGCAAGAGGTCTCCAAAAGTAAAGGCTGTAGAAAGCTTACAAATAAAATAGCAGGACATAAATACAGTAATCTAAAAGAATTAGAATAAAAACCTTTGATAATTGAGGTAGGATAGACATTATCTTCCCAAATGTAAGTTTCAGCAGGGCAGAAACCTAACCTCATATTTTTCTTGCACACTTAGAAATATCTAGCATAATCCAAACTACATATTAGATTTAAGCATTGAACTTGTCATAACAAATTTGATACATAAATCATATAGGGAAATGATTCTTCAGGGTTTAATGCTAAACAATATATATTTTAAAGTATAAAAACATGAAAAATTTTTTTCACATTTAGAAAAACGAATAACGAAGGCATTTTTTATTTTATTTTTATTTATTTATCGCCCCTTTGCTGCTTGTGCTTGCTGTGTCCATTTGCTGTGCGTTTTTCTGTGTCTGCTTGTCTCCCTTTGTTGAGCCATCTTGCTGTGCCAGCACACTGTGCCATGCGGGCCATCAGCTCGCCGCATGGGCCAGCTTGCCTTCACCAGGAGGCCCCAGGAATCGAAGCCAGGGCCTCCCATATGGTGAACGGGAGCCCAACCAATTAAGCCACAGCTGCTTCCCACGAATGGATTTTAAAGTAAGCAAAATAATGACAAGATGCAAATTTTAAACATTGCAAATTGAAAAGTAATATTCGAACAAATCTAGAATATAAAGGAACTTGTCAAATCAAGTTGGAAACTTACTGAATCAAGAAGCTGGCATTCAGTAGTGAGACTTTTATCATTGCTTAGGACTGAAAAAAAAAAAAATTAGTATTACATAAATGTTACAAGATTTAACTTTTAAAAGAATATTTTTCACAATCAAGGATTGTTAGAAATAGAGAAAGCCTTGAAAGATGAAAAGTTCTACATATCAAAAAGTGCAAACTTTTATACAAATGATGTATATTATTTTAAGTTATAACATTAAAAAATGTAATGTAGTTAAATTTCATAGTAACTTTTAACTCTAATCTCAGTATTAAAAGAGTCTTCTGTAAACAAATCTCATGTTTATAACATTAGCGACATCTAAAAAATTGCTGGTTGAAGAACATGGTTGGAGAGAACATTAAATAGCCCAAATTATACTGTTTTATTTTGCCTTAAGCCCTTGACAGGCCAGCACCAGAAAGCAGCAGATAAAAACAGGAGGTGAAACTGTCACACGTTACATTATAACAAAAATACAAGAACTAGTTCCTTTTGCAGAACCATTGTAACAAAATAGATAAGAACAGGCATTAGGGAAGAAAAACAGGGCACTTTAGAGGTTTGGGGATATATGTTAAAAAAGAGGAGGACTGAAAGAATTTTAGGGAATGTTTCTAATTCTAAGTCTTGGCAAACAGTGAACGATCCCAAATAATTAGGTCTAATGTAAAATGGTCCTTCCATCCAACTTAGATTAGTTGTTGAATTCTATTCAGTATCTCTCAAGGGGTTTGGAGTGGAGAGTAGGTTCTACAACACAAACTAATTCTTATAAGATATTTATGGTGGATATCCAATTTTTCAATCTTGATCCTTAGAAACTGGTACTCAGAAGTATTTAGAATAATCTATGCCTTAGCCTAATTTATTAAACAAAGCCTCATTTAAAATATATTAAGAAGATCTCACCTGACTGACATAAATAAGTTTTAGTTTCTTCTTGTGAGATGTTATTTTGTAATGGTATAATTTTTTCAGGGCTATTCATCAAAACATCCTGTGTTATAATTGAAGAATTCAGTTCCATTCCCTCCACGAGATCTGAAATTTCTTCTTTCTTACTTGCATCCTAAAAGTAAACAATAGTATACATTTAATTACCAAAAATTGGGACAAATAGAAAAAGCCCTATTGTATAAAAACAAGAAAAACGGAAGGATGACATTCTGAACACAGACTAAAGAACATTGTAAATCCTACTATCATACTTCCTAAATAGTTCAGATAATATTACGGAAATAGTATGATTGAAAGAAAGTTTTCAGCAGTTAAAGGGCCAGATAGTAAATATTTTAAGCTTTGAGAGCCATAAGGTCTCTGTCATAACTATTCAATTCTGACATTGTATCACAAAGGCAGCCAGAGACAATATGTACACAAATGAGCATGATTGTTCTAACAAAATTTTATTTACAAAAATAGGGGCCACAGTTTGCTAACCTCTGTTCTTGGTTCACTGGCTCCTATTCATTTTGATGTGAGATAAAGAATATAAGATGGCATTATGCTTTGAAATGAGCCAAAGCCCTTTGAAACAAGAACTACCATTGTATATGACTGATTTGAATCTTCAATGGAAATGCTAGGGGTTATTTATGGACATACAGGCATACCTCATTTTACTGCACTTTGTTTTTATTATGCTTCACAGATACTGCACTTTTACAAATTGGAGGTTTGTGGCAACCTTGTATTGAGCAAGTCTATCAGTACCATTTTTCCAACAGCATTTTCACACTTCGTGTCTCTCTGTCACATTTTAATTAAGGTATTACATTGTTTTTTTAGACATAGTACTATTGCAAACTTAATTGACTACAGTATAGTGTAAACATAACTTTTTTTTTTTAAGATTTATTTATTTATCCCCCCCTTGCTGCTTGTGCTTGCTATGTCCATTCGCTGTGTGTTTTCTCTGTGTCTGCTTATCTCCCCCTTGCTGTGAGGTCCCGCTACATCAGCCCACTGGGCTGCGCAGGCCGGCCTGCCCTCACAAGGAGGCCCTGGGAAGCGAACCCGGGACCTCCCATATGGTAAACGGGAGCTCTATCGATTGAGCCATACCCGCTTCCCTAAACATAACTTTTATACACACTGGGAAACCAAGAAAATTCGTGTGACTCACTTTATTACAATAGTTGTTTTATCACAGTGATCTGGAACTGAACCTGCAATATCACCCAGGTATGTCTGTATATATAATAATACAGGATAATACACTGGGTTATCTACTGCACTGGAATGGGACTTACATGGTTTACTTCAATTAAATCTTGAAATCCAGGACACTGGGCATCTTCTACCATGCGGATCCTTAAAAAAAAAAAAAAATCAGCATTATATTCAAATAATTATACATATTGCTATCTTTGGCTTGTATTTTGAGTTTTAAGGAGAGAATTAGCTTTGGGAATGGGTCAAAGATGGAGCCTGGTCCCAAATCAGGCTTGATCTACAATGACTAGTTTTGGACTCTAGCTATTGAAGGATGCCTTACAACTAAATGCATTCTACTCCAGAAAGCTCTGAGCGTGTTACCATTTTGGCCAGTCAAGCTAATATGGACCCATCAGCAATACTTTGAATCTCAGACAAATCCAGGCCACACACTAAAGAAAGGTCAGGACAAAGTGACTTCCGAGAGTGTGGAAGCAACAATTCAATTATTGTGTAACTGGAGTTGGTTACATTTATTTGAAAATTATAGCACAATATATTCTAATCTTGAGGTTCTTAACTTGTATTTTATTGGAAACATCTGTCTCAACTTCCAAGTTCATATACATATACATCTATATATCCAAACATAAATATACATTACACACACACACACACACATATATACAAACACATACACACTCTATTTTTCTAGCTCTTTTAGCTTCTCTTTGCCTAAATTACATCTTGTCTTGGCTCCAGACTATAACTATTTCCTACCTACTTAAACTATCCTCTTTCCTATCATATTTCCAGTGCATTTATTATTCACAGACAGGGCCTATATAGGGAATTTTGATGCATTTGTGTGGAGGCAGTACTATGTATAGAAAGAATGCAGGCAGTATCCAGTTTTACCAATTATAAGCTGAATTTGGGCAAGTTACTAATTTAAAACCTCAGCTTTCTCACTTGAAAAATGGGGATTTATTATCTATCCCACAGGGTTGTTGTGAGGATTAAATGAGTTTACACATGTTAAGGACCTAAAACCCTGTCTAGCCCATAATACTTATTCAGTGCACATTGGCTCCTCCTTCTCTATGTTCTGCCATCATTCAAGACCTCAGTCTCAAGTTATTCTCCATAATGCAGATACTGGTATAAAAAGTGTCTACATCTCAAGGACCCTGTAAGGGAAGAATTAGCACTGCTGTTTCATAGATGATGAAACTGAAGCTAACAGAGTCAATTACCTTGCCGCAAAGTTTCATAGTGGTAAGTCACAAAGCTGGTTTTTACCTCAGATCTGTTGAGCACCAAAAGACATTTTCTTTTTAGTTCTGCAGAATTTACTTTGCTTATCTAAGCATGACTACTTACCAACCTGAAATCTTAAGCCTCAGTTTTTTCATTTATAAAATGGAAGTACTGTCTATACATTACACAGTCATTATAAAACTTAATTAAGATCTGTCTCTCACATTTTATCAGCTTAACAATCTGAAATGGTATTTAATTTCAGCATACTGTTAAACTTTTAATAACATGTTAAAGAAATACCTGTTTTCAAGAATATTTGAAAACAAAGTCTTCTTATCAACAGGGTGTTCACTTTTGGTACTCTGAGGATCAGGATTCTGCGGTGACGTAGTAGATTTTCTTAGAAGGCCCATTTTAGCCTTGCTCTGAGACCCAGATTTGCTGACAGATTTAGGGGTTCTAAGTCTTTGAGAAAGATGATCAGAGGAGACTGAAAGTCCTGGAAGATGAGAGAAATCACCTCAACATCAAAACAGTTCTTTCATTCACTTTCATTATAACTAGGAAGATAGGGAAAATTCTTCCTATCCCCTACCAACTGGCTACTTTCTCCTGTCAAATGATGTTTTTTGTTAAAGTCAAATGCCTAGGATTTCCAGTTAAAGATAATATTAAACACACACATTAGACTCTGCTTCCTGTTGATATCCCACTACTATAACTTTAACAGAGAAAAGCAGAAATCTACAAGGACAAGGGAAACTAAAGAAGAGACAAAAACAAGAAAATTATGCAAGCTATTATATAGATGGATAAGTGGTGTTATTACTTAGCAGATTCAAGAAAATGAATCCTAAGCCACCAGTCAAGATAGGGCAAGAAACAACCTAATTTATACAACAGAACCGTAAAGAAATTGGTGGGGATAACAGTGGGGTTAAAAGCAGGAGGATTGGTTCCAAGTCAGGTTAAAGAACAATTAGAACGCCAGATTCCCTCCCTCATTTTGCACAAAACATTTCCCCCCTACCAACCCAATGAGAAAGCAAGGCTTATGTCCTTAAAAAGGTAAAACAGAGGAACTCAGGTTTAGGGGATAATAGGTATAGTTGAGAGAAGGGGTACTATGTGGAAAATAAGGGGATTAAGTGAACATACACAAATAAACTGTTTGAGACCCTCAGTTTTCTTCCCCTGCATGGCTCATACCCACCAGGCAGCAGATTGGGATAATCTTCTTTGGGGAGCCTGACAAGCCCATAAAAAAATACCTTAATACAGTGATGTTTAGTTCCCAGTATAATGGCCCAGCTAATCACCCCACAGTGAAGGATCTATCCATAAGCACAGAGCTTTGGATCAGCGTCTTAGTGCTCCACTCTTAACCATGAGCAGGAGGTGAAGGATCACAAGATATCTGAGGAAAGCCTCTAACACAAGAGAAAAAAAACAAAAACAAACACATGAAAGTATCTTGGAAAAAATACTGACTATACAGGGAGAAGAAAACATAAATCCAGAAAGATTTAAGACAGAGCACTTAAGAAACAATTATAGACTTTTGGGAAGATGGCAGACTAGAAAGACGTGGGACTGTATTCTCCTCCAGAAAAACAGATAGAGGACAGGCTGAAACAGCCTAGAAAAAGATCTTCTAGGGTTTAGGACACCAGGTGAAGGCTGGACGCTGCCCAGAGGAGAGAGGGACAAAGGAGAGAAATCGCTACTACAGAACTGTGAGTTGAAACCAGTGGCTGCTGCTGCTGCTGCTGCTGCTGCTGCTGGCACTCTCCCCCACACTAAAGACACTTTAGAATTCTTGGGCCTCTGGGCCTGTGACTACAGAACAAAGGGGGCTCTAAGGATCTACCACCCCAGGAAAGGGGAGAAAGAGAGGGACACAGCCTAAGGTTGACTCGGCTTTTGACTCACAAATTTGGTCTGCTGTGTCCCAGGAGCCCTTCCAGGCCAGGTGGGACCATGCCATTGTTTGCCTTGGGAGCAGGCAAGGTGCTACAGATACACCACCCTCCCAATCTCCTTCTCTACTAACCAAGACTTGTTGTTGAGGACTCAGAGGAGTGGAAATATTTCCTAGCTTGGAAAAGGGAGGAGGCTGCAAGCTAAGGTTGGAGAACTGTCTCTGAGAAAGTTTGAATTACAAGGTTCTTAACCTCCAGGCAGGAACCTCTATCACTTTGATCTTATCCCTGTTGCAGCAAACACACACCAAACAGGCACTGAACTGAGAGGGCTTCCAAAGAGCGCCACCTACTGGCAAACTAAGAAAGTGCATGCGAGAAAATTAAAAATAAGTAGGAGAGGCTTTTTCCGGCCTTTATAGCCTCCCTCCCCAAGGCCCTAGGAAGCAAGTCTACAACCAATTATTAGGTCCAGGGCCCAGTTTTGAGCAACTAGCAGGGACAATCCTAACAATCCAGGTCGAGCCAAGAATCAAAGAGCAGTGGTAACACACAGCCTCCTGCCACTAAATCCCTACAAAAGAGAAAGAAATTGAGCATTTGAGTAAACTATATCCTAATCAGATGCCTAGACAGCGGCAAAATATTACAAGTCATACTAAGAAAATAGAAGATATGGCCCAAGAAACCAAGAAAAGGAATATATCAAAGCCCTAGAAGAGATGCAGGATTTGAGAGAACTAATCAGTGAGATGTGCACAAATTTCCAAAATCAAATTAATGAGTTGAAAGACAATATGGTTAAATAGATAAATGATATAAAGAAGACATTGGGGGGAAGCGGGTGTGGCTCAATGGATAGAGCTCCCGTTTACCATATGGGAGGCCCCAGGTTCGCTTCCAGGGGCCTCCTTGTGAGAGCAGGCCGGCTGCGTGGCACGGTGGGCTGATGCAGC
>JAQZBX010068918.1:0-15675 GCA_029593785.1 Cabassous unicinctus | reverse complement strand
TTAAAAAAAAGAAAAAAGAAAAAAAATGTATGTCAGTCTGATAGTAAAACTCCTAATCACTGATTTACAAAACCATCCCAGGATCAGAACAATAAGTGAAACTTTTTAGATTTCTGAAAATTATTCACATTGCTATTTATCCCTAACCTACATTATCTTCCAATACTAGCAATAAAATCTGCTGTTAATGGGTTACAAGGAGATGAGTAACTGAAAGACTCACCTTACATTAGATCCATCCCTAGAAAGAGTGGAGGGTGATGAACCCTGATACATGTGTGGGAGCAGCTCCAACTGTGAAAGAAATTTAGGTTAAATTCACTAGGGCCTGAGCAAAGAAAGGGAGAAGAGAGGTAGCACTGAAACTGCCATGATTTGAAGAGTCTCTACAGGGACTTAAACTGAGAATTTCGTCTTGGCTGAACTTCTGGTCATTTTTAATACCAGCGTTTGGAGTCATGAATTGAGCCCTTACAGATGGCACCGCAGTTAGCAATGCACACTTCCCACTGCTAAGTCTTTTAATGATTATTTGGTTGAGAAGATTGGGTTTCCATCTGCTATGTAAGCTGCAACTCTCTTCACATTCCCCTCATTTTGGAATATTCTGTCCAGAGAAAAATAAAGATGTATCTGTTGCCATGTCTAATATTAAGGAAAAATATTGCATTTATCAAAAATTTATATTAGTGGAGGAAAATCATGTGTTGGGTGTAAAGCATAGCAGTGTTTCTTTCCTACCCTGTACTGTGGAGATACAAAATTGAAAAACACAGCATACTTGCTCTCAAGGACCATATAATCACTCAGGAAGGCAAGACACATGTGAATGTAAAGGAAACTAACATTATAAAATAGTAAAAAAAAAAAAAAAAAAAGAGCCAGGCAGATGGTAAAGACCAATAGTGTTCAGATTAGGGAAACCATGGAAGAATTCATAGAGGAGGTGAGACTTGAACGTGAGTGGGGAATGCATAGACAGAAGGACATTCAGAGTTGAAAGAAAGAGATACTGGCAAGTTTCATGGGTGGGTTTCAGGAGCTTTGTGAAACATCTGAATTTACAGACAAACTGTGCATTTTTCTGGAAAAAGGAACAACAAGTTCCATAAAGTTCTCAAAGGGGTCCTGAGCAACAAGATTCAGGGCCAGCACTGTAGAGGCTAGGGAATCATCAATGGCTTTATCTTTGATCAGATAAAGACACCCACCCTCTGCCTTGATTTCTTTAAAAACTACGACTGGATAATTTCAACACCATGGGGTGAGTACAGAGGTCACTTATGGGGGAGAACTGAGAACAAGAAGGTCTTGGTACTTCTAGCATACTGGGTAGATGGATACCTCTTTGTGAGCCAACTGTGCTCATAAACTCTGGGATCAGGACACCTGGGCAATAGAGTAAGGAACCACCTCTTTTGATTTGGGAAGCCTCAACTATGGTAGTTCCTTGGTGTATGAGAAGAGCATTTGACTTATGTGTAGAAAGAAAGGGGTTTCACCCTGTACTTATTCCACACAGGGCACCTCCTGGAGAACTGCAGATGTCCATAGCTTCTGGACCTTCGAAGAAACGTATTTAATATGACCCGCCTCCTTCACCCTGTCCCCAGAACCACATATTCCATTCAAATGACTCCTCTGTTGTTTCTGGGGCATTGTGAGATACTGCATCTTCTTTCCAGCTTTCAGGAACGTTATCTGTCATCTGAAACTTTAAAGCCTCTTTAAAAAGGAATTTAGATCAAAGCATTGAGAAACTGATTTCCAAATTCCTTTGTCAAAATTTACATATTATTAATTTTGGAGTTGAGAACTGATTGATTAGAAGTGACCTTTATAGTGAAAATTATATGGAGTAATTAATACTGCTCCAATTTTCTGGTTACACACAGGAAGGAATCATGATGCCCACATTTCAATGACTCATCAGGTCAGAGAGAAAGACTAAATTGTGATTCTGTGAAAAGATTTTCTTCACTAGACATTTTATAGGAGGGTTCCGTTTGTTCTAGTTAAGAGACTGACTCTGGCAAGCTGGGCTTTGCACAGGTATCCAATTTTCTTAAATAAAACCAATCAAAACAGGTTTAGGTTGATTTTAAGGGCTGAATTTTTCTCCTCTCCTTTGCTTCTTTCTTAGAGAAACTATCTTCAGACAGGAAGCCTTGAGCTACTCATAAATTTTCCCTAACGCTGCAAAACTGTATTTCACTGTGAAGCAGTGGGGATAGCAGTGAGAGCCTCTCAGTTGGGAAGCAATGCAGAGGCATCCTGAATGGTTTAGGAGTTTAATCTCCACCCCTCCACACCACCACCCCATTCCACCCCCACCCCTCCCCCTACCCCACCCCCCACCTCCCCACCACCCCTGATGCAATCACAAGAATACTGTGCTCCTGGGGTTTTCTTTATTGCCAGCTACTGTTTAGTCCTAGGACCAAAGGTATAATTTTATCACAAGCAAGGGCAGCACAGCCTGTTCCTGCTACTTTTAAGTTTCTTTCTGTTTTCCTTTTGTTTTTAAATGACAGATTGAGAACTTAAAATGTATCTGGTGCTAAAGGGAAGCTATTTACTGCCTAAGGCTGTATAGCAGGCCCTAAAATAGTAAAGATGGGTTGTATAAAAAGGAGCTTTCTGCTTCTTATGCAGTTAAAACAATGATAAAGGGATCTTGCCTGGACTATTTGATTAATTCTCCCTTGGGGAAGGGACATACATTTTTTTTTTTTTAAACAATTTGTTGAAGTATATCATTCATACATGAGCATACATAAACTATAAGTGTTCAGTAAACACCGTGATCTTACAAAACAAACATGCATAACATCATACAGGGCTCCCACACATCACCCCACCACAAACACCCTACATTGTTGTGAAACATTTGTTAACAAATCATGAAAGAGCATCATCAGAGTATTACTACTAACTTTAGTCTGAGTCTTCCTCCCCTATACATTTTTTAAGGATTTATTTATTTATTTACTTTTACCCTCCCCCCCCGTTTTTGCTGTTTCTGTGTCCATTCACTGGGCAACTCTCTGTGTCCGTTTCCTGCCCTCTCTTCTCATCCTTCTCCTCCTGTCTTCACTGGGATTCGATACTTGGAACCTCCGATGTGGGGAGAGGTGTCCTGCCACCTCAGTTCCTGTTTTTTTAGTGCGTCTTGTCTTGGCTCGCCCTTGTGTCACTCTCCTGTTACGTCATCATCCTGCTGCGTGGCTCGTGGGGTCTGGCAACTCACTCACATGCAGGACCTGTCAGCTCAACCGTGGATGGGGCCTGACGGCTCACCTGCTCGCAGGGCCTGGGGGCTCACCCGTGCATGGGGCCTGGCGGCTCACCTGCACACGGGGCCTGGGGTCTCACCCGCTCATGGGACTTGATGTCACACCCGCACACGGGGCCTGGTAGCCCACGCGTCTTCCATATTTTTCTTTTTTTTTTTTTTAATTTTTACCAGGAGGTCCTGGGGGTCGAACCCAGATCCCTCCACATGGGAGATGGATGTCCAACCACCTGAGCCACATCCGTCCCCCTGCTATATCTCCCAAGGTCAACCAAAGATACACAAAATTACAGTCTTTACCCATACAGGATGGTCATATAATAAATCAGTCTTGGTTTATCACCAGCATTCTAAAAAGCAGACCTAGGGAGAAAAACTAGGTCTGGGGACACATGCATGGTTTCTAATATAGCAAATGTTTAGCCTACCCTGATTATCACAAAATCAGGTCAGCGAGAATATTCGCGTCATACATTATTTTTAATTGCTGAGTTATGGGTCTATTATAAAGTTTCTTACTGGGAAAGGATGACAGGCAGGGAATGAGGAATGGACAAGCTCCCTAAAAGGGAATGTGCCTGGGTCTGAACCTCAGCCCAGTCATGAAGCAGCAAAACGTGTCTTTAGTTTTCTTCTTCCATCCAGTTCTTCTTTCCATCATGAAATCCCACTGACTATACTGTTGCCCAACACTTGCTCCTATCTTTAAACTTTGCTACCTGAGTAAGTGTAGGTCACCTTCCATCAGTGGGGAGAGGAAATGAAGTTCTTCCCTTTCAGATGGAAACAACCATGAGAAGAAATCTGAGTCTGAGAAATAAACTGGCACTCAAGGCCAATATGATCTGTTTTAGGGTAACCTACCCCATTTAAAAGTTTTCAAACTTCATACCCAATTTATAGCTCACTCAATAAGCATCAAGTATTTGGATCAAATTTGGAGTCACCAGGGCTATCCCTAGAGAATGTAAAGAAGAAAATGAAGTATAAGCTCTTGGAGGAAGCTACCTCCTCCTCCTTTGGTGGAAATGCCCCTTGTTAATTTGACTAACCATGTGAGGTAACCGTAGGAGGTAGTATGGAATCAGTCAACAAGTCTTTCTGAGACATGAGGGAGAAGTTAGATATCTTGTTCACAGGTTTTATTTACCACTCCCTCTAGTACCCCCACTCACTGACTTCCTCAATCCAGAACCATAGACCAGCTGCTTTTGGCCACTGGATGGGAGAGAACAAAAGGAATATTTGCACTGCAAGGCAGGGACAACCAAACCTCTAGCAGTTCTTCTCAGTGATTCTCTCTAAGGAAAAATGGAGCAAATCATCAGACACTCTTGGGACCTGCTCTCCAAAAGATCTAATTTGTGCTCTCTGAAAGATCTAATTGCTACTTTAAGAGTGAAACATTGCATACCTAGCACCATATGGTTGGAAAAGTCCTTCGGATCTCAAGGTCTAGAACACATGAATTAAGGTAATTTTTCTCCTAGAGTATTAAGGACATAAAGTATATAACATACTCGTGATCTCCAAAGATCCACTGTAGCTGGTGCTAGAACAATAAGATTTGCATTTTTCCAGAGAGCTCAGGGAACTCTAGCAAACACTAGTTTTGGGAGCAGGGGCTTCCCCTGAAACAAAGGCCAAGATATATTGATTTCTGGAGATATATCTATACCATTGATGGACTCTTTTCTAAAGAGGCCAAAAAAGAGAAAAGTGTGCTGGAAGAGAGCCCAAGATCAAGTAACATGAAAAACAAGCAAATGAAGCTTCCTGTGTGACACTGAGCAAGTCACTTCATCTCTTTCAGCCATAATTTCTTTATCTATAACAAGATTACATCTAAGATCCATTCAGATCTATAATCCTATAAATCTACATTTTGGGATTTTGCTTTCTAAAACTGTGATGACATATTCTGGAGGCATATGTCCCATAGAGGATGGGAAAGCCCTTAGGCTTGTAAATCATCAAAAACAAATAACCATTGATGGCGTATAGCATGGAGGTGAAGTGCATGGACTTTGAACCCAAGAGATCCAGTCTGGGCTCCCTCACTTAAGAGCATGTGATACAGGACAAGTCGCTGTATCTCCCTGAATCTTAAATTAAGATGAAGTGAGATATTATATGTGATAACAGTGCACAATATGGTACTATTAAATTTTGTGTTCAATAATTGATAACTATTATTACTATATTCGGCACAAAATATCTGGACAAGGGCTTCAGGTAGTTTAGGACCAAATAGCTTTAGAGCTTTACAAAACCATCACCAAAGTGCCGCATTCTCTGAATCCCCTAGCTACATCTGACCTCATTTCCCACTTCACATCCCATCACTCTCTCCACTCCAGCCACACTGGCCATCTTGCTGTGCCTTAAACATGCCCACTCGCTTCCACTTCAAGACCTTTGAATTTGCTGTTCCTTCTGCCTGGGATTTTCATCTCCCCAATATCCACATGGTTGGCTGCTTCATTGCCTTCAGGTTGATACTCAGATATCACTGTATCAGTGATTTTACCCCTAACTACCCTTTATAAAACAATCACCACTACCACCCCAATGTCCATGTTCCCAAACACCCTTCTCTTGCTTTATTTTTCTCCTTAGTACTTATCACCATCTAACATACTATATGTTTGCTTGTTTATTGTCTCTATTCCCTGCTTGGAATGTAACTTCCATGAGGCCAGGGTCTCCATAGAGTCCATAGAGTCAAAATTAACAACTGGATGTAAACATGCTTTAGGCTAATACAACAGGTTGGAGAAATATGGGTTAATTGGCAAGTGCAGGAAAGCTTAGGCCTAAGAGCCAAGTCTTAGAGAGGCTGATCCTTCCAGGATGGATAGAAGCATTGACTGCAGTTTCAATTCAAAAACCAATGTGGAAAGAGAGGAGAAGTTCTACCATGAAGGAAAAGATTAAGAGGCAGGTTCTGGATGAGCCTGAGTGTCTCAATATGCCTGAAATGGCGCCGAGCACACATCCAGTTGAGGCAAGAGCAGGGTTCCTCAGCCACAGTGCTGTTGGCATTTTAGCAGCACAGTTTGTTTAGCATCCCTGACCTCTACCCACTAAATGCTAGCAGTGTCTTTCAGTCACTGTGATAGTCAAGAATGACTCCTCCTTCCCAGTATCCATTTCTAATTGTTGCCCACTGTTAAGAACCACTGGGATCAAATGAGAAGAGCCCAGTGTACATTCCATTTCAGACATTTGCCATTAGGCTGGGAAAGGTAATCAGCAAAAGCAAGAGAGGACACCTATCCAAGGAAAGGAATATGTGTTTAGCAGCCTACTTGGATTGGGGACACAAGGTCCCAAAGTTGAGGCATACCAGATACTAGGTCCTAGAACACAGAGCCAGAGTTGCTCTTAAGTCCCTTCTGCTTTAGGTCAGGTGAGGATTAGTCCCGGAAACTGAAGGTGGGAAAGAACCTGGAAGTGGTGAGCAGGTGAAAATTGAAAGGACACAGAAGCAGAGGGGCAGACTGATAAAGAATTTAAGAGATCGAGCCCCATATCCATTTCATTTGGTTGCAGCCAGCACAGAAAGATTGTTTTGTTCCTGTGCTCCAGAGGGTTAACCCCTCCACTCTCCCTCCACCCATTTTTTATTTGTCCAGAAGAGATCAGGTCATGATGAACAGGGGAAAACAAGTCACAAAAGGGCAAGGTGCTCTGGATGGGAGGTGTGGTGGTTTGGAGCTATATATATCCCCAAAAAACATGTTCTTAAACTTAATCCATTCCTGTGGGTATGAACCTATTATACGTGGGACCTTTTTGCTGAGGTTACTTCAGTTAAGGTGTGGCCCAACTCAATCAGAATGAGTCTTAATCTTATTACTGTAGTGCTTTATAAGAAGAATGAAATTCAGACAGAGAGAGAGAACACCAAGGGAAGCAAAAAGCTGAAGAGAAGGGAGAGGCCAGGAGAGGCCATCATGTGAATTGAAATGTGACAGAAGATCCAAGGATCAAGGATCCCCAGCAGCCAGCCCCAGAATGCCAGTCTTCAGGAAGAAAGCATCACCTTGATGATGCCTTGATTTGGATTTTTCTTAGCCTCAAAACCATGGGTCAATAAATTCCATTGTTTAAGCCAACCCATTGCATTGGATTTACTTGAGCAGCCAAGGAAACTAAAGCAGGGGGATATTCCTGTCTCCTTTGCTTTGGGATAGAAGAGGTTTACTGGCCGACTATGCGTATATGTGAGGCTTGATATATTTTAGCTGCAGCAGGCAGAACAAGTTCCTTCTCTCCATCGTCTCCCTGAGCCACCATCAGCTACTAGAAAATGAAATGCCTTCAAAAAGTATGGACCCTAAAAAAAAAAAAAAAAAGAGGAAACAAACAACAAAAAAAGTATGAACCCTAAAGTAATACCCTGGTGTGTTAAACCCAGGAAAGAACCTGACAAAGAAAATGCTAGACCCCACATTGAAATCAAAGCAGACTTTGCTGCTCTCAGACACAGTTACAGGAGCTGAAGGCTGGAGGGGAAAGGGTGGATAAATGTGTCCTCTGGAAGGAAGGAGACAGACGTAGACTGGGCAAAGGTAGACAACTTCCTGTTTACCTTTCAAGCACTCACAGACGATCTTTTCTAATTAAAAGGCTCTTCAGTGGCAACAGGAAAATAAAAAGGTGTTTCATGCTGTGGAAGCAAGGAACGCACTTACCATATAACCCTTGACTTTGCAGTTATTTTCACTTAATATTCCTCATGAGGATTGAGCTATTATGTAACAGACCACAATGGGTTCTTTTCCTCCATTTTATTTATTTATTTATTTATCTATGTATTTATTTATTTCATTCCCAAGCCCGTGGTAATAAGAAAAACAGAACATAAAATTCTTTCATTGCTCCTTTGGGCAATGACTGTGCATTTGTATCAGCTCCCTTACAATGGGGAAGGGAGTCCTTTAATGATTCCTGTTCCCTTTTTTAAAAAGAATCTTAAAAGCCAATATGCATTGACTAGAATTGGGGTGCAAATTCGGGATGAAATGCCTAACCGTGTTTCTGCGAAGAGTATAATTACACAATAATTGTCAGAGAGTCCATATGCTGACAGAGCAATTACATTAAGGGCAGGTACTCTTCAAACAACTAATGGTGTCTTGTTTCTGAAACAGACAGGAATGTAGTAAGTGCTTGGGTGCAGAACGGCTTTAAAATCGTCTGCCTCAGAGTTTGAGCATCTATTTTAGCTTGCAAATTGATTAAAGGAGAATTTGAAGAGGGCAAATTTTATCTTCTCTTGAACTGTACAGGAAGCCCAACCTTGCTGTGCATATTCCGTCTTTCTTTTCTCTGATCATAAAGAAAACTACCACATAAAAATAGCCCTCAAATCTTGTTTCTCTCTAATTTTCTCTTCCCGCTACAACCTCCTCAGTATATGTAACTTTTCTTTGGTAAGTTTAGGGGGGACAGTGGTGGGGAAAGTTGGGGAGCAGGTGAAGGAAGAGCTAGAGTTAGCACATATTGCTTACTAATGCTTCTCAAAGGAGACATGATGCTTAATAACCTTGCTCAGGCAACTCCCTGCTCTCTAGTCAGCTTTCCCTACTTTGCATGAGGGAGTTAGTCTAAAATCTCCTCAGTCCTAGCATTCTGTGATTCTATGTGTCAACCTTTCTCTCCCTTTCATGCTAGCGGATTTCCCCCCTCAAAAAAAAAAAAGCCTGTTCCCTGACTGACTTTCTATGAAGAGGAGAAGCAGGGCCTGATTTATTTTGGGATCAGCGCCTCAGGGAAGCTGGCGTCTTTGTGTTGCCAGTCGGGAGGCGCTTTCTCTCTGCTTGGATTCCGGAGTCCTGACAAGCGTGACTCAGGCCTTTCTGATCCAGAGCTTTCGCTGCACTTTGTTTCATGTTCTGGCGCCTCTGCCAGAGCAAGCTGCACTGGGCTCGGAGCGGGATGGAAGGTCCGTGGGTCATCAAGCAAGCCATTAGCTCCGCAGGAGCCCGCCACCTCACAGATTAGATAAAGGGGCCTCGTTGTTAGGGTAATTTACTCAACAAGGAACCGTAATAAACTAGCCATTTTCTAATCAGACTGTTAGAGCCTGCGAACTCTTTGAAACACACGCCCAAATTACATCTTTTGCTCTTGAGAAAACTAGGGCCCAGCTTGGTGGAGATGCTACTCCTGGCAAATAGCAGACGCTGAGGTGGCCTGATTCTGAACCCTACCATGGCTCAGACCATTATGCTTTGATGCCTGCAGAATAAACGTCTCCTGAGTCGGGAATATGGTCAAAGCATAGGAAAGAAGGATGGCAGAGAAGGAAGCTGCTGAAAATGTGACAGGGCAGTGATCTTTAGGGAGGGGTCTCTTTACAGGACATTGATATCCAAAGGATTTTGGAATTACACAGACCCGGATTCACTGCCAAGCTAAGTGCTGACTTTTTATTTATCTACTTTGTGACTTTGGCCCATTAGCTTTTATTTATTTATTAGAGCAGTTTGTAGTCTATAGAAAAATCGTGCTGGAAAGTACAGAGTTCCCATATGCCTTCCCCTCCCCCCATACACAGATTTCCCTCTTATTGAAGTTTTGTATTGCTGTGTTACAACTGATAAAACAATATTACTATATTATTATAATTATACCATAATTACCATTAATTTTAGTTCCTAGTTTGCATTATAGTTCACTCTGTTGTAGCTAATTAACTTTTTGAGTCTCAATTTCCATTTGTCTAGAATTTTCTCACAACACAGAATCATTGAAAAGATTAAAGTAATTTATGTAAAAAGTGTCTGATACACATAGGTAATAAATAATGATTCTCTTTCCTCTTCTTTCTTTGTAACCTTCTTCTATTTTTTTTCCATTTTGAAAGAAAAAAAATGATATCATGGTAATTATATATATATTTTTTTCTATTCCGCAAGATTAACAAAAATTCAATGAGCATATATCCTGGATTTGATTCTGGATTTCCTCCAATCATTCCCAACACTTAACATAGACTTTATATGCCAAAATATAACACTTGTATCCATTAAATTAATAGGGTGCTTGAATGAAAAAAACTTTCTATCATTACCATAAAGTATTTATTAAGGCTCCATGCAGAGTATCGTGAGAGACCTTTTACATGGCGTTACCATCAGCATTGTCAATGTCATCATCATAAAAACAAAACAAAACAAGAAAACTTAACTGCAGGTAGATCTGAATAGAGAGAACCACACAGATAAAGATTAGACCTTTTTGGCTCAAAATATCCCAAACCTACATGGTCTCTGGCTTCTATAATCTCCTACATTTTAACCAAGAAATCAAAGAATAGGCCTTAGGTACCTTTCAAGGGCATTTACATAATACAGGGATCTGTCATTTTAAAGTGCATTGTATGAATAGCCTTCCCGTTAATGATATTTCATTGACTGGAACTGTAACAAAACCAATTATATACTGACACGCCTACATTTTTTTTTTTTTTTCCGTAGAATAAAATGTTTGGTTAGGCAAAAAAAAAAAAGAGATGCTCGGTATTCATTGCTTTCTCCTGGCCTTGCAAAACGAAAGTGGAGAATATCTTATTAAGATGCTCAAGCAATAAACTTTGGACGAGGCAGCTGCTACATGCCTGCACTGTGCTGAGTGCTGTGAAGAATATAGAACAAGTGAAGACAATTGTACTCATCATTGATGATTCTGGTAGAGGTCAATTCCTTTTTCAACCGCCAGGCAGAGCAACAGTTCCTTCCTTTCTGCTCCCGTGGCTCTTTGAACAAATCCCTATGATAGAGATGATCATACTGCATTATCACATTATTGTAATTGTTCGCCTGTCTTTCTCATTAGAGGGTGAGGAAGCATGTCTAATTCATGTAGAGATGGTCTCGATTTGAAACTACAATTCCAGCAAAGGCTCTGGGACAGAAATCTGCTTTCCTGAGAGACTGAGGAAAAGAACAGGGACCAGACTTAGCAAACCAAATCCTTAACCAAAAGCTTGCTCACTAGAGAGGAACTGAAAACAACGAGTCTCGCACCCAGAACCTCTCCTGGGGCTAGATCCTTGAAGAAAATGAGAAGGTTGATTTCTCCAAAACCTCTCTTAGGTGTTGGAATGTAAGACTCTACCATTTGCTATCTCTGTGTGTAGCATAAAAAAAAAATTATAGAAAAAAAAAAAGAAAGAGTAACACACACACAAATTACAGGGATTCCCCTCCAATTTTCTAGAGAAAAAAAAAATTAGGTTTTGGTGACCCACGCATCAAAGTGAGTTGGTTGTGGAGCTCAGTAAAAGTGGCAATGGAGTACAACAATGTGGTACATAATGGAGGGATCCAGAACAGGAGAAAGGAAACAAATGGCAGTGGCCCCCATGAGGTGCCTGGCTGGAAAGATGACTAAGCACATGTGAGAATCCCACCCCTATGTCCCAGAAATACCTGCAGGTAAATTGCTTATAAATGGCTGGGTCCACATTAGTAAGTGACAGCCTTTTACCTCAACACTTGGCACAGTGTTTGGATAAATAAATGCTTGTGAAAGACAGTCAGGCTTAGAAGTCTAATTGAAAAACAAAAATTGTTAAATGTGAAATAATTAAGGATACAACTAATTCTGTGGTGTTGATTGAACATGAAAGAAATCAAACTTGAGGGATGATTTGGGGTTATGGCAATCAAAAACCTTTGGGGAGGGAAAGCAACTTGAATTTTTTTTTAATAGGATATTTTTTTATTAGGGAAGTTGTAGGTTTACAGAAAAATTATGCAGAAAATGCAGAGTTCCTGTATTACCTCCCTCCCCCATTATCAACACTTTGTGTTAGTGTGGTAACTTTGTTACAATTGGTGAGAGAATATTATTATAATTGTACCATTAACTATGGTCCATAGTTTACATTAGGGTTCTCTGTTTGTGTTGTATAGTCTTGTGGGTGTTTTTTTTTCTTTTTTTTTCAAATTTTTATTCTAATAATATATATACAGATAAAAATTTCCCCTTTTAACCACATTCAAATATATAATTCAATGGTGTTAATTATATTTACAATGTTGTGCTACCATCACCAAAATTTTCTGTTACCCCAAAGAGAAACTGTGTACCAATTAAGCATTAACTCCCATTCCCTACTCCCACCCTGGTCCTTGGTAACCTATATTCCAGATTCTGACTCTTTTGAGTTTGCTTATTCTAATTATTTCATATCAGTGAGATCTAACAATAGTTGTCCTTTTGTGTCTGGCTTATTTCACACAATGTGACATCTTCAAGGTTCATCTATGTAGTTATATGTATCAGAACTTCATTCTTTTTTATGCTTGAATAATATCCCATTTTATATACCCACCACATTTTGTTTATCCATTCATTGGTTGATGGACACTTGGGTTGTTTCCATCTCTTGGAAACTGTGAATAATGCCACAATGAGTATCAATTCCTGCTTTCAATTCTTTTAGGTATATACCTAGAAGTGCGTATGTGCTAATTCTGAGGAACCGCTAAACTGTTTTCCACAGTGGCAGCACCTTTTTATAATCCCACCAGCAATGAATGAGTTTCTACATGTCCTCTTTAACACTTGTAATTTTCTGTCTTTGTTCTTTTTTTTTTTTTTTAAATAGTAGCCATTCTAGTGGGTGTGAAATGGTATCAAATTGTGGTTTTGAGTTGCATTTCCCTAATGGCTAATGAAGTAAAGAATCTTTCTGTGTGCTTTTTGGCTGTTTGTATATCTTCTTTGGAGAAATGTCTATTCAAGTCCTTTGTCCATTTTTAAATTGAACTGTTGGTGTGTGTTTTTTTTATTGTTGAGTTATAAGATTTCTATATATATTCTGTATAGTAAACCCTTATCAGACATGTGGTTTCCAAATATTTTGTCCCATTCTATAGGTTGTCTTTTTACTATCATGATGAAGTCCTTGGATGCACAAAAGTTTTTAATTTTGATGACATCCCATGTATCTATTTTTCCTTTTGTTGCTTGTGCTTTTGGTGCATAGTGTAAGAAACCATTGCTTAACATAAGGTCCTTAAGATGGGAAGCAACTTGAATTTGAGTAGTTTTGAAGAGTAAAGGGTGAAGAGAGAGTACAGCCATTTATTTGTTCATTTTTTTTTTACAACTATTGGAAACAAAAAGATAATTCTCTTCCCTTGAGGACTCACAGTCTTGTGTGCGGAGACACACATGTAAATAAATATAATGTTGTGAAAATATTTTACACAGATAAGAAAATCCCATTCTGCCTGGAGAATTCAGAAAAGGCTTTATAGAGAAGCTGACATTTATGTCCCCCAGTACCCAGCACTGTGTGCCTGTCTTAGTTTGCTAAAGCTGCCAATGCAAAAATACCAGAAATAGGTTGTTTTTTTCCATGGGAATTTATTTTGGGATAAAAACCTACAGTTCCAAGCCATGAAATGTCCTAATCAAGGCATCATCAGAGATGCTTTCTCACCAAAGTCAGCTACTGGTGATCCTGACATCCTGCCGCATGGCAAGGCAAGATGACAACTGATCTCTTCCGAGGCCCCTGCCTTCCCCTCCAGGCTCACCATCTCCAAGAACACAGCTATGGACAATCAAGCATATGGCTTATCTTTTTCCAGGCCTCCTCTCTCAGCTTCGGCTGCTCTGCTATCTCCCCAAACTCGGTTGTGGGTGATCAGACATATCTCCTGGGCTTCTCAGGGCTCCTCTGTCCTTCTGCAGCTGTAGGTGAATCTGGAGTCCTCTCTTTCACATAGCAGGGTGAAAATGGCAGAGGTCCCTTTCTCTGTGTCTCTTTTTCTCTGTGTATGTTCTCTGCCAGCAAGTGGGTGGAGACCCAAACTAGGTCATACCCCATTGATGTAGTCCAATCAAAAGCCCTAAAGCAATCTAATCAAGTGATCTAATCAAAGGTCCCCTAACAATTTATGCAATCAAAGGCCCCATCCACAGGCACAGGAATGGGTCAACTCAAGAACATAATTTTGTGGGGTCCACAAAAAACAAACCAGGACAGTGCCTGACAAATAGATATTCAATAAATACTTTTTACATAAATGGCTAAAGGGATAGAAGAATTAAGTCAAAGTGTAGACAGTTAATCAACAAGTATTTGTTGAGTGTCTATTATATGCCAAATATTCTCCTAGGTACTGGGGATGTATCCATGAGCATGATAGAGAGTGCTTGCCCTTAATGTTCTTACATTTTGGTAATGCAGGAGACAATATATCAGGTTCTGAGAGGGGCTATAAATATGTAAGATAATATGATGGTGAGTTTGAGGGGACTACTCTGAAAAGGCCATAGTGAAAAAGATGGGAAATGGAAGGAGGCAAGGTTAGAGAGATAAGTAAGGACCTGATCATGTATGGCTTTGTAGGTCATGGTATAGGTTTTGGGTTTTATTCTAGTTCCAATAGGAAACTCCTGGGTTTTAAGTAGAAGAATGATGTGATCTGATATACCCTTTTTTATTTTTTAGGATGAACTGTACAGAGGCAAGAGTGAAGGCCTAAAGACCACTTAAGTACCTCTCTTAGTAGGCCAGGAAAAAAATTCTAGTTCCTTGGAATGGAATTGTCTCAATAGACATGTTAAGAAGGACTGGAATCTTCATATGTTTTGGAAGTACCATCACTAACACTTACCGAAAGAGAGTATATAGAGATGAGGGAGATGAAGGAATTTAGGATGACTCCTAGATTTTAGGTCTGAGCAAACTAGATGGACATAGTATCATTCACAGAAATAAGGAAGGCTTGAGGTTTGTGTTAGAGAATGGATTTGTTAAACAATATTTCTATTAAAGATAGGTAAAATTTGGAATGTCTGTTAGACATCCAAGTGAATATGTTGATTGGGGATTTATATAATCAAGTCTGGAGTTCAGAGGAGAAGAGTAGACTGTAATTATAAATTTGGAAGTCATCAGCATATAGACATATAAAAGCCCTGGGGGACAATATTGATTGAGAAAAGTTCCCAAGAGGGAGACCAGGAATATCCAATGCTTAGAGGTCTGGGAGAAGAGGAGGAGTCATCAAGGAAGACCAGGAAAGAGCAGCCAGTGAAGTGATGGGGAAACCAGCTACAGTAAGTCACAGAAGCTTTAAGAAGAAAGAGTTTCAAGAAGAAGGGACTGGTCAAAAATGTTAAATGCTGCTACAAAGTCTAATAAGGTCATGTCATTGAATTAACCATTGGCTTTGGCAAGATGTTGGTCATTGGTGATCTTGGTAAGGCGTGGTGAAGATAGATGCCTGGGCAAAATTAAAGAGTAAATGCGGGGAGCAGATGTAGCTCAAGGGGTTGAGCACATTCTTCCTATGTACGAGGTCCTGGGTTCAATCCCCAGTAGCATCTAAAAAAAAAAAAAA
>JAQZBX010068917.1:0-15670 GCA_029593785.1 Cabassous unicinctus | reverse complement strand
ACATGTTCTTCCCTTAATGCTCTTCAATGATTGTAGAAACCTGGATGAAAAATTTAGAGATGCATGAAAACAGACAGTAAGAAAATAAATAGTAAGGTCTGTGCACAGACCCCAAGTTTCCAGAACATTGAAGGGCACTCATTCTGTATTTGCATAACTGTGAGATGGTACCTCAAGAAGGAGACAGTGGTGGGCAGAGAAGGGAGGGGAAGGCCTGGGACTAGTGGACTTGTTCAAAACAGTGTACTTCTCTTAAATTAGTTGATAAATAGCAATTCTTCTCTAAAGGCTTAGCTATGTTTACATATCTTCACTTTTGTATAAATATGTCTTTAAAAATAAATTTTATTCACATACATATCCACCTTCTCCCTTTCCTCCATCCCCTGGTAGCCTCTCATCCATTTTCTATTTCTGCAGATTTGCTATTTCTCAACATCTCTGGTAAGTGACATCATACAATATTTGTCCTTATGTGTCTTGCTGATTTCACCGAGCATAATGTTTTCAAGGTTCTTCATATTGTAGCGTGTCTCAGAACTTCATTCTTTCTTATGGCCAAATAATATTCCATTGAGTGAATGTACCATATTCTGTTTGTCCATTCACTTGTTGAGGGCACTTGGATTGTTTCCACCTTTTGGCTATTGTGAATAATACTTTTATTTTATTTTTTTAAAAGATTTATTTTATTTATTTTTCCCCACCCCCTCGATGTTTTGCACTTGCTGTGTCTGTCTTCCTTGTTTCTTTAGGAGGCACTGGAAGCTGAACCTGGGACCTCTGATGTAGAAGGGAGGTGCCTAATTGCTTGAGTCTCCTCTGCTCCCTGCTTTGTTGTGTCTCTCATTATGTTCTTCCTCCCCGCATCTCTTGTTGATCATCTTGTTGCATCAGCTTACCGCACCTGCCCGTTGTGTCAGCTAGCTGTGCTCTGTAGGAGGTACCGGGAACCTCTGCTCCCTGCTTTGTTGTGTCTCTCATTATGTTCTTTCTTCTTGTGTCTCTCGTTGTGTCAGCTTGCCATGCCTGCCCATCACACCAGCTCGTTGTCTTCTTTAGGGAGCATCAGGATTCAAACTAGCTACCTCCCATGTGGTAGGCGAGAGCCCAGTCACCTCAGCCATATCTACTTCCCTGAATAATGCTTTTATAAACATTGGTATACACATTTCTGTTTGAGAACTTGTTTTCACTTTCTTTGGGTATATACTTAGAAGTAGGATTACTGGGTCATGTGGTAATTCTAAATTTAACTTTTTGAGGATCTGCTATATTGCTTTCCATAGAGGCTGCACCATTTTTCATTCCCCCATCAATGCACTAGTGTTCCAATTTCTCCACATCCTCTCCAATAAACATTGGTTTCTATTTTTAAAATAATAGCCATCCTTGTGTGTTTACTTTGCATTTCCCTAATGGCTAATGATGTTGAAAATCTCCTCATATGCTTATTGGCCAATTGTGTATCTTCTTTGGAGACATGCCTGTTCAGGTTATTTGCCCATTTTTAAATTGGACTGTTTTTCTTTTTGTTGTTGTGTTGTAAATGTTCTTTATATATTCTGATTATTAAGCCCTCATCTGACATATGGTCTGAAACTATTTTTTCCCATCCTGAATGTCATTTTTTTTCTCTTGATAATGTCCTTTTATATACAAAAGTATTTAATTTTTATGAAGTTGAACTTATCTATTGTTTCTCATGCTTTTGGTGTCATACCTAAAAATTCATTGCCAAATCCCAGGTCCTGAAAATTTGCGCCTATGTTATCTTCTGACAGTTTTTAATAGTTTAAGCTCTTATATTTAGGCTCTTGATCCATTTTGAGTTCATTTTAGTATGTGGTGTAAGGTAGGGATCTAACTTCCTTCTTCTGCATGTAGATATCCAGTTTTCTAAATACCATTTATTGAAGAAAGTATTATTTCTCCATTTCATGTATTTAGCACCTTTGTCAAAAATCAATTGGCCATAGAATATGTAGATATATGTATAAGTTGCATACATATATTTTTTTAAGTTACTGGGTCTGGGGATTGAAACCTGGACCTCATATGTGGGAAGCTGGCGCTCAACCACTGAGCCACATCGGCTCCCCCAAGTTGGTTTTTTCTTTTTTTGCTTGTTGTTTGTTTAAAAAAAAAAAAAATTTAAGGAGGCACTGGGAACTGAACCTGGAATCTCCCATGTGGGAAGCAGGTGCTCAACTGCTTGAGCCATATTTGTTCCTGCACACATATTTTTAATGACCTATATTCTGGGAGATGTGGAAGTAAATAAAAGATCATTCTTACCATCAAAGGAACTTGTAATCTAGTGCAGCGACAGGTGGTGTGGATGGGGTGGGGTGTGGATGGGGTGGGGTGAAGGGAAGACTTGGTGGGAGGCTTATGTATGGCTTCAGTCAGTGTCCAAGTCCAAGATAGAACACTAGTGTAACAGCATGGGGGAGCCTTGTATAATGCCTCTTATAACAGTGTCCGGGAGGGGAGAGCAGACCAGATGGTGGGGGGAGCAAACTTTCAATTCCAATCCAATGTGCATTTGAGGTGGTTCCCAGAATCACACAGATGTCCACATAAAGCAAGCTGGGTAGACAGCCCAAGGAATACATTCTTAGTTGATGTTCAGTTCTCTCAGGTATCCTATGCTGACTAACCATCAATATTCAAAAATATCCCCCCTGCTGTTGCTGTCACAAGGCTTGACAGTTCCACATGAGCCACTGCTCTAGATTCCACTGAGGCAAAATGCCAGTGTTGTCTTGAAGGACACAGAGCAGAGTAGAACTCAGAAGGCAAATGTCATGGGTATTATATTGTTCTACACCCTTGAAGCACAGATTTACAAATAAAATTAAGTATGGCTCTTTGCCTGTGTTAGCATGTCATCCAGTCTTCATGAGGCAACCCTGCCCCTCTTGAAGGTCTAAGAATAATTGTTGTCTGGAAAACGGGGATAAGACCTGGTTCTCAGGCTATGATTGTTCTCATTTTTGTTCAGTTACCTGCTGCTCCCATTGAACCTGGTTCTCCTCCCACAGTATTTGTGACTGGCCCTGTTAGTTGCTTGCTCAACTTCCACTCTTCCTTCTTCCTTGCCAGTGGTTGGGAGGAGCATGTACTTAGGTGATCCTGTGTCCCACCTTCACAGCTAGACTGTGTCATGGGATCCAGTTTTGAAGTAAGAGGTGCTGGGAGCAGCCAGAGCTGGCATCACTTTCCCTCTTATTCCTGCCTTGGATGTGGACATGGTGCCCCAAGTTTGGACAACCACTTTGTGATCAGATGAAGAACTCTCCTTTTGTATTCGTCTTCAACCTGGGGCAAGGGAAGACAGAGTGACCAATTCGTTTAAAGTGAGTTGTGGTTTTTAAATCTTCAGTCCAATGATGGAGAGGTCTCTAAATCACCCATGCTTGGTGATGACAGGATCACTTTTTTGGGAAGAGTTAATATCTCTTCAGAAGTTCTCTTTTATTTAGAAAGGCAATTTAACATCAAGACAACAGAATTTGGATTCAGAACACCATGACTCTGTTATTTAGTAGCTGTGTGAAACTGGACAAGTCACTAGCCTCTTTGAGTCTTGGTTTCCTCATCTCTACCATATGAACATAATGTTGCTTGATTTATAAATGAATTGTGGAGAAAATGCATTGAAAAATAAATGTAATAATTTTCATTAATATAATTTGTATATGGTAAGGCTTTACCTAACCAAAAATTATTATTATAAAAATTATTTTACTCTTGTGGAAAACTAAGAAATTGGATAATTACAGCTAATATACATGGAGAAGTTACTTTGCACCAGGCACAATTCTTAGCTCTTTATATATTAACTCGTTTAATCATTTCAATGGCTCTGAGTTAGTAACTATTTAGGCTCCATTGTAGAGAGGAAGAAACTAAGGCACAGGGTGTGTAATTCTCTTTAAAAACTCCCTGCTCTGCACTAGACCCAAGCTGTTTATCATTCTTTTCCTCTGATACCCACAGAGCATTCTCCTCAGATGTATTTTCTCATACTTCGCTCTGATGTCAGGGAAAGTAATTTCTCTCTTCTTCTCTTTACCGGAACTCTGGATCCCTCTCCTCTGTATCCATCTGTATTAAAATCCTCACTGTACTGCATTCCCTCTCACTGTTCCCCATATTTGTAGACTTACAGGAGTCTATTAAAAATAGCCAAGCTGCTTGACTCCATCTCTTCCCACCTCCTGTTTGTGCTCAGTCCTTTTCCTGCCAAATCATACTAAAAGCATGGTCTGTGACTAGACTCAATATTCCCTTTTCACACCTGCAGGCTGGCTTCCAATCTTCCCTACCCAAACACAGAATGGAAACAAATCTCCTTGGCAGTCTTCCCGAAGTTCCTTCTTTTCAAGGCTAGCAGCTTTTTCTGTCTTCTTCCCTTGTCCTTTTCCACCTGAATTGGACTTCTAAGGGTGCCCATCAGTTCCGGCTGAAATCACACAGTCCTGATCTCTTTTTCTCTTTTGAATTTATAATTTTCTGTCTTTGATCTAATTGCCTTACTTCCAGCTCCAATTACTCTTTTTTTCCTGAAGACAAATAGGGAGGTCTGGTTTATTTTATTTAGTTTTTTAGGAGGTACAGGGGATTGAACCCGGGACCTCATACATGTGAAACAGGAGCTCAACCACTGAGCTACACTCGCTCCGCAAGAGCTGGCTTATTATTATGGTTAAGCTTTGATTTTTTTTATAAACTTTTTTTCAAAACTGTATTTCAAAAGAAGTTTTAGATTACAGAAAAGTTACATCGAAAATATAGGGCACTCCCATATACCCCACCCCCTCTCCCTTCCAATTACTCTTTATCATCTATTTTGTTTTCCCTTATTTTGAGAAATGATCACTACTTGAAATCATTTTTCTTTTCTGTCTGTTACTGGTTGTCTTCCTTCCTCAGCGTGTCCATCTCTGGGGCCATTATCGCTCCCAGGGGCACACAGGTGGGCCTGGGGCTTCTTCCCTTGAAGGCTGCTTTACCTCTTCTTCCGATTGTAGCTCGTGGTTCTGGGGGGCGTCAGAGAAAACACAGAGGGTGTGGGAGGAGGAAATGACAAGCAAAGTGGAGAGATAGTGAGGGCTCCTTTCTCCCTGAGACTGAGTCAGGTCAAAGCTGGTGAAAGCAGCAGCTGTCAATGGCATAAGGGACTGGAGCTTTGATATCAATGTGGATTGGAGCCAGGAGCATTGTAAGAAGGCAAGTGAGGGATGAGAGAACATGGCTGTGGCTGTGGAGGAGATAAGCTGGTTCTGGATGTACATTTAGAGGGTAACACACATAAAATTTGCAGTTGGATTGGATGTGGGGGTAGAAGGAAAGAGGATTCTGGATGTACATTTAGAGGGTAACACACATAAAATTTTCAGTTGGATTGGATGTGGGGGTAGAGGGAAAGAGAGGATTCAAGGATGTCCCTCAGTTTTGGTGCCTGAGAAACTTGACGAATGACGGTGTCATTTCCTGACAGGGAAGGGACAGTTTTGAGGTTAATCAAAGCTTGGCTTCAGATATGAAGCAAGGGGATGTAGAAGAAATGGTCTTTTCCAGCCGAAAGGGTTCCTATATTCTCTAGATTTAAAAGCTTTCTCTCTCTCTGTGAATTTTCTGATGTATAAAATGCTCTGTAAACCAGGCAAAATGAAGGGTGATATGAGTTGGTTGGCAAGCTTACCCACATTCATCACATGTGTAAAATTTCTCCTGTATGAATTTCCTAATCAGAGATGGAAAATGATTTTGTTGCCTGTCAAACTAAAAAAATATTTCTCATTAACAATTTCATATGCCATGGATGGAAAAGTAATAAATCAATATGATTTACTATGAAATATTTAATAGAAGTACATTTTCATCATTGATTCTAATAAAAATAATACAAAATTCTGATCAATATTGATGACATCATTTTAACTTTGTTTTACAATGCAAAATTGTTCTTTTATTTAGGGAGCAAAGCAAAGTCATTTCTGTTTTCTGACTAAGTGCCATTTGTAATAGAGAAAAGACATTCAGAAAAATTAGTTATTGGAAGAAATGATCAAATGAGAAATTATATTCTTTAAAACTCATGAAAAGTATCAGATTATAATTTTGGAATGTGCAGATAATACAACAGCTACATGCATTGATGTTACTGTAACCAATTGTTCACATTCTGGGTTATTTCAAAGTTTGGCATTTAACTGCATTTCAACTCAGCCCAAATTCATGAATGTAAAAAAAAGTTATTTTGGTCCTTATTTTTCAAAACTTGGGGAAAAAAGTAGAACAACTTACTTATGGCTTTAAAAGTAAGTTCACGGGAGCTGATGTGGCTCATTGGTTGAGCACCGACTCTCCGCATACGGAGTCCCAGGGTCAATCCCCAGGCCTGGTACCTCAAAAAAAAAAAGTAAGCTTACCCTTCAAAAGTGGTTAATGCATATGATTGACAAACATTCATTACACACCTATGTGGTAAATTGGATTATGTACCTCAATTTAGACAGGGTCTCAATCTTCATTCACATTCCTGTGGCGGTAAACATGTAAATAGGACCTCTTGAAGATGTTATTTTAGGTTAAGGTGTGGCCCAAATGAATGATGGTGGGTCTTAGTCTATGCTACCGGAAGCCTTATAAAGGGAAGAAACCGAAGCCAGGAGTCAGAGAGAGCCACAGGAAGGAGCCTGTCTTAGTTTGCCAAAGGCTGCCAGTGCAAAAATGCCAGAAATGGGTTGGCTTATATCAAGGGGATTTATTTAGAGTAAAAGCTTACAGTTCTGAAGCTGCAAAAATATCCAAATCAAGGCATCATCAGAGATGCTTTCTCACCAAAGGTTGGCTGCTGGCAGATGCTGGAGTCCTGCCACGTGGTAAGGCAAGATTGCGGGTCTGCCTGCCTCTTTCTACTTTCTCCTCGACCTCAGCTGTGGGCCATCAGGTGTCGCTCCCTGGGCCTCCTCTCCTTGAGCCTCTAGGGGCTTCTCTGCCTTTCTGCAGCTGCAGGTGAACCTGGAGTCCTCTTTCTCTCATGGCCGGGTCAAAATGGCAGAGCTCTCTTTTCTGTGTGTGTTTCTTTCTGTGTGTTCTCAGTGTGTTTCTTTCTGTGTGTTCTCAGGTTACATAAGACCCAGCAAGAGGGCAGAGACCCAATCTAAGCTCACTGGAGTAGTCCAGCCAAAACTGATCTAGGGGAAGTGGATGTGGCTCAAGGCATTGGCCTCCCATCTACCATATAGGAGGTCCAGGGTTTGATTCCCAGGGCCTCCTGGTGAAGAGCGGAGAGCTGGCCTGCATGGAGTGCTGGCCCATGCAGGAGTGCTGGCCTGCACAGAGAGCTGGTGCAGCAAGATGACACAACAAAAGAGACACAGATGAGAGACAATAAGAGATGCAGCAGACCAGGGAGCTTAGATAGTGCAAGAGATTGAGCGCCTCTCTCCCACTCTAGAAGGTCCCAGGATTGGTTCCTGGTGCTGCCTAAAAGAGAAGACAAGCAGACACAGAAGAACACACAGCGAATGGACACAGAGAGCAGACAACGAGGAGGGTGGGGGAGAAATAAATAAATAAATAAGTCTTCAAACAAAAAAACCCTGATCTAATCAAGATCCCTTAACCAAATCTAATGCAACCAAGGGGTCTTACACCCACAGGAACAGATTAGTTCAAAAACATAGTCTTTTCTGGAATTCACCAAATTCAAACTGTCACAGAGTGGGAAGCTGAAAGTCAGTGGGAACCCAGAAGAGAAGGAAGAGAGCATTACCATGTGAGGGGGGAGGCAGAGATACAAATCAAGGAACGCCAAAGTTTGCCAGCAGTGAGCACCAGAATGATACAGTCTCTGCAGAGAAAGCAAGACATGTTAATGTCTTGATTTTGGACTTCTTTTAGTCTCAAAACCATGAGCCAATAAATTCCTGTTGTTAAGCCAACCCATTGTGTGGTATTTGTCATAGAGCCTGGCAAACTAAGACATTTACTCTGTCGGAAACCAACAAGGCCAAGGCTTTGTGGTGATCACATGATTGTTTTGAGTTCAGATATAAATATATGAAACAAATCTCTATTATATAATTTGAACAGCTTACAAATTTTAGTCATTTCTGTTTCATATGATTTTAAACATTGAGAAATAATTTCTTATATTCATTTACTTTTTTCTGGCCGATTGACCAAGAATTTGACTTAAAATGTCTTTTGGCAGAAAATAATGTATAATGAACTGATTTAAAGCATGTAATGCATGAGGTTTTATCTCTGTTTTACAAAATACTAGCCTGCAACTCATAATTATTTCAGTCATGTACATCTCCTTTTTTTAACTACTAAATTTAAAAATTCAGTTTGACAACCTGTGTAATTAAAAAAAAATCAAAAGAAGTGCACTTTAGTCTTTGTTAACAGAATTTTAAGATGACAATAAAGTCATTCAGGATGCCAATATTAAGTAAAATATTCACAACTCTCAAACTCCAAATCAAGTTACAGCACCCAAACCAAATGGAAATTTTTGAGTTGGTTTTTAAATGTCATTTGTAATGAAACAGTAGAACAACACACTTGACAGATTAGAGAACTACACAGTATAATAACACTTGGCTGTTTAGCGAGTCACCAGGATCCTGCTCACACAAGGCACTCAACGTGCACACACACGTGTTGCAGAATCTCAGCATTGTCGTGTGTCGTTGTAGCCATATACTCGTTGTCATCTGATTCATTAGACCATCTTATCATGATCTCCATAAAGAAACTAAGATATCTCTAAGCTCATTAGAATAAAGCCCAAGTTGAAATTAAAATGAATAAGAACACTGTCCTTTTCTTATTCTTTTCCTTCTAAAAATTTAATTGGAATGTTAAATGAGATTATTAAAATAAAATATTAATTTAAAATATCTCTCTTGTAATAATATTAGCAAATGAAACCTGTGTGCATGGGTGTATATATCCATGTATCTATTTCTATATCTCATCCATATCTATAGATATAGATACAAATACAGATGTAAATACAATGGCTTTAATCCAAATTTCACTGTCTCCTCACCTGCATAGAAAGGACCTCAGAATCCTAAAATAAATCTTTCCCTTGTGGGTGCTTCATGTATGATAAGAGTCATCTGGTGCTCTTCCTTTAATAAATTCCTCCAGACGGATCCTTGGATGCATGGAGGACCCTTTGAATTTACTGGAATGGAATTTTTTGCCTTTGTTACCTGTGCCCTGTAGTCAGTGTGTTTTGTTTGTTACATAGAGTTCTTTGAACTTAATGCAGTTTTTGTATCAGTGGGACTCTCATTTCAGGTGCTCATACTTAACACTATAAAGTGTCTCTGGCTAAATCATTTGCAGTGTGAAGCTCCATTTTCCTTTACAGTTCATGGTTGAGGTCTGTTTGTACCAGCTGGGGCAGAAGGACAGGCCATTCATCACTGAATGCTTGGAGCCCGAAAATGAGGTCAGAGATATTCTGAAATCTCTGTGGGGCTTCAGATGAGAAACCTCCTATGTCCATCGGTCTGCTTTTAGTCTGTGATCCTACCATGCAACTCTTCGTGGCCAAATCTCCTAGCATCTAGCAGTAGACTTATGCATTAGGTAAGGAAGAATAGTTCCAATGTGATATCAATAAATGAGTCTTATTATTATTTTTTAACTCTATGTAAGTCTTCAGGTCCAGGCTGAAATTCTCATTATGTCCAGGCCAAGGCAGGATGGCTAAGTTGACCTCAGGCCCTCCTGGCTGTGCATCTCCAGAGAGGTGGTTCTGGAGGTGAAACTCAGGCACAGGTTGGTTTGGGCACAGTGAGAAGGTTCTGTCAATGAGTGTCAGGGGCCCTCAGAGCTACCCAGTTTGAGTGTGTCATTCCCCTTTTTATGAATCCCATCAAATAAATGCTTCATCAGCTAGATCTGAAGACAGGAGAGTGCTCTGAGTTCTTATTCTACTTTTTTGTCTCGAGGATCTGGTAGACCTTGTGCTCTGACAGACTCTGCCACCTGACTGGGCTTCTGAACAAGACATCTTAAGGGCTTCCACATCAGGGCAGAGTCTTAATTTCTTCTGGGAGATCATTAGGAATTTGGGAGGCAAGCCTTGCCCACTGCCTGTGTTCAGGGTAATTGTCCCTGGTGTTCACTCTATCACACACTCGATAGCTGGCTAAAAGTTCAGTTCTTCAAAATTAAAACTGAGCACCCAGAGACTTCTAACCTCTGAGCTTCACTAAGGACAGGAGGTTGTGGGGGAACTCTGTACTCAAAGAGTTTGCTATCCTTTTCTGTGGGAAGTTGAATTCTAAATGTCTATTGAGATGTGTGGGGAAAAGGGTTGAATGAAGTGCCTGCTTCACCAAAAGGGACACCAGTATATTTTAGATGCTTACATCATGGCTATAGCACTGCAGGTTCCTTAGGAATGGAAATGGTACCTCCAGAAGAACCTATTGAATGAGTCAGCTGAGACTTAGTGGAACTCTTACTTGGACTGCTGTGAAGAAACAAACAAAAGTAGCACATAGGGAAGCAGATGTGGCTCATCCAGCTGAGCACCTGCCTGCCACATGGGAAGTCCCGGGTTTGGGTCCCAGCTTCCTAAAGAAGATGAGCAGATGCTGCACCCACAGCAACAAGCTAGACACCTAAATGAGCAGATGCCACAAGCCAGCAGATGCCACAGCCCATGGGGAGTGGATGTGGTTCAGGCCGTTGGGCACTTGCCTCCCATGTGGGAGTACCAGGTTTGGTTCCTGGTGCCTCCTGGAGAAGGCAAACAAACAAGGAGCAGACTGATGAGAGAAGCATCGGGGTGGGGGTGGGGGGGCAGAGAATAAATTTTTTAAAAAGTAAATAAATAAATCTTAAAAAAACAAAGGAGCACATAAATTGCAGGCTCTGCCCCAAACAAAGTAAAGCTAAGATTCCTCAAGAAGAACATGGATGTGATTCAAATTGTCCTCTTGCAACTCCCAACTTGGCCAAAAGAGACTAGTTCTGCGGGAGGTGGGTTTTTACTTTCTGCTTCAAGAACTGGTACCCCCTGAACAGACTGATTGCTTTACATTTCTCTGGAGGACTTCATCATTCTCTTCTTTTGAACCATACAGCCACTTACTCAAACAATCCATGCCTTAGGAAGTCAACTTGTGCCAATGCTATTTCCTCCACCTTGTATATGTTGGCTTCTTTCAGAGACTTCTCTGCCCAGCATCACAGTGGGAACTGGAGATTTACTCAGAAATTTAGTATTCATCCACATTCAGGAAGAATCTTGGAAATGTCAAGAATTAGAGACTTAAACACACTGTGATATCACCAACTTGTGGTATCATGTGACACCTCCAATGTCAGAAATTGGTGAGGCTGAAGTCTGACTGGGCCACCGAGGATCATTGTCCTGCCTCGCTTTACCACCATATGCAGAATGGAGGCGAATGACAGCTGACAACGAACACAAAACAAATATTCGACACACCCTCGTGCTGCCCCAAATACTGCTCCCACAGTGCCTCTTCGACTAGCTTAACTCTCAAGGTCCAGGAGCAAAACAATCCATCTGTACCCTATGACAAATGAAAATCAGTATATAAACCCAAAACCATAGCTGAGTATTATTTGGGTTGCCAAATTATGAAAACAGAAACTTCCATGATTAAATTGATGAGGAAACTTTAGAGGAAGGATGAGAATGTGATGGAGTACAGCCAGAGGGATCCTGCAAAATACCTTGCAAATAGTGTTTATTGAAAAAACAGTGATTTCATTGGCCAAATGGAGAAAATCACCTGCCTGTACTGACCTTTCTTCTTACAAACCTTTGCTTCTTGGTTTCTCCACTTTCACGTTAGATGAGCTCAGGAAATAGTAGCATCGTCTTTGTTTGCTTCTCTTTCTTCAGTGACATTGAAATTAAGTGTCTTGTTGATCTTCTGCTAAGATCTAAGGGCTCAAGATTTTCCCTATTTCCCATTTTCCTCTGGAGTATTTAATGCTGTGGAAATTTCCCATCACAGCATCCCTTATTAAACACATCTCCCTGGGGTCTGTCTCAGACTAACATACTTTCCTTTTATGCCCATTTCCCCCCATCGATCTGGTAGGTCTTCTGTAAAATAGATGCCCTTCCTTTCGAAGAAGGAATTCGTTGTATGTGCTAACATAACTTGATTTCTTTCTAATACCATCTGCTCATTAAGAAATACTTTTATTTGCATCTTTCCATCCACCCTTTGGTTTAAAAGCAGAAATGAGGTCAAACTCATTTATTCTGCCAACCAGTGAAAATGAAGGAAAGCCTACCAAGCCCCTTCTCAAATTGTCTCAAAGTGCTTGCAGCTGGAGTCAATCATAATTTTCTGCCTTATTCTGCCAATGAAGAACCTAAAACCCATCAAAGACCCACCTTACTGTAGGATCTTCAAACAGTAGGTGCCCAGGCTTGCTTTCTTTTCCTAACATTCATAACTGAACCCACAGTCTGAATATTTTACAGTCCTACTTAGTCCTACTTTCTTTTGCATAATAGCAGATTTCTGTTTTCTTTCTTCCCATCAAGGTCTCCATTTCACGTAGACTTGAATTTCCCATGACTGAGGTCCAAAATCTTACAAGTGATTTAGATGATATTAGGTTTCCTAAAAATGCTATGCTTGTCCAAATAATTCATGAATTATGTTAGCCTTTCCCTGCCTAGAAGCCTGCAAATAAGATGCTTGCCTCTCACTTGTTTCTCTAGCATGCAAGGGCTGCACAAACCTCTGATGAACAATTATGGTTAAGCCTGCCTGGAGTCATCTGTGACTTAAGAAATGGCACATCAGCAGGAGAAAAATACTTCTCCTACCTAGAAGCCACCCTCAGGCCCTGCAACCCCACGATGCAGCAGGCGTGGTGGGGAGTGGATGCAGTAGTGGGTTCAGTGATGACGTCTCCATCACGTCCGACTCAAGCTGACAATCCAGAACAAACAGTCACACCACTCTTCTGTTTTTCTGAGTTTGACTGAGACAATCAATGTATCTTCTCTCCTGGTCATAGCACCCTTACTCATTTTCTCATGTTAAACCCCAGCTTCTTTATTTTTAATTCCCAAAGACCTGGACCCTCCTAAGTTACTACCCATGTGACAAACTGTCATGAGGGCACAAGGAAACTTCTGATCTCATCTTTTATGTAGATGGGTCTGGTCAAAGAGACTCGCAGGGAAAGATGGTCCCCAGGTGAGGTAGGAAGACATTTCTCTTTAGTTCCTATTCTCAGCTCAGGAGAACAAACTTATTTCCAGCCCTCCCACCCCCCTTTTCCCAGGTAGGCAGCTTTTCTTTTCAACAGATTTTGCTTTGGCATTGCTGGTTGTGCTCAATTGTGGAATCAGTATGGATTTGTACCGCTGGAAAGGAAAAGAGCAATCTCTAGTGGTCCTTATATTGCTTTTTACCATCCTTCTACTGAAACTATCAGAAAGCCTATTGCTCAGCTGAAGACTGATGAAGTTGCACATAGCTTCTACCTGATGCTCTGGCTGACGCTGCAGCCAAACCAGCAGCCCTGCATCTTCCCAAGACATGCCTTTGTGTCTATCCCCAGTTCTCTAATAATTCTTACTGGGGCTTCTGGCTCCCACATTATCCTCATCTTTTAAAATGATCATTTTCCAATTCTTTAATTTTGAGCCAGTTTTAAACTTACAGAAGAGTTGCAAAAATACTTACAGAAACAATCCCTCGCTCTCTTCCTTTCCGACCTGGAACCGGCAGAATGGCTCCTGCAAAGATGGGTGGCAAGAGGAAGGAGGGGGAAGACGGAGAGCCATCTGCCATCAACGAGGTGGTGACCAGGGAGCACACCAGCAGTCACAAGCACATCCATGGAGTCAAGAAACAAACCCCTCTGGACACTCAAAGAAATCCGGAAATTTGCTATGGAGCAGACGAGAACGCCAGATGTGCACATTGACACAGGACTCAACAAGGCTGTCTGGGCCAAAGGGATAAGGGATGCCCCATACTGTGTCCATGTGTGGTTGTCCAGAAAACGCAGTGAAGATGAAGATTCCCCAAACAAGCTCTATACAGTGGTTACCTATGTACCTGTCACCACTTTCAAAAACCTACATGCAGTCAACGTGGGTGAAACCTAACAGCTGATTATCACATAAAATTATAAAATAGCTTCTCCCCCCCAAAAAATATAATTATAGAGCTCCTGTATAACCCATACTCAGCTTCCCCTAAATTTAACATCTTATATAACTACAGTGCAATTATCAAAAGCAGGAAGTAAACTTTGGTACAATATTATTAAATCAACTATATATCTTATTTGAATTTCACCAGCTTTTCCACGAGTGTCCTTTTTTTAAAAAATGTATTGTGGTAACATATATACAACATAAAAGCTCACATTTAATCCACTTTCAAGTATATAATTTAGTGGTATTAATTAATTATATAATATATTAATTATATTCACCACCATCCATTACCAAACAGAAATTCTTTACCCATAAAGCATTAACATCCATCGCCTGCCCCATCCCTGGTAAACTCTAGTCTGCTTTCTAACTCCATGAATTTGCATATTCTAGTTATTTTATATAAATGAGATCATACAATATCTTTTCTTTTTGTCTAGCTTATTTCATGCAGCATGTTTTTGAGGTTCAACCATGTTGCAGCAAGTATCAGAATTGCGTTCCTTTTAATAGCTGAATAATATTCCACTGTGTATATATTCCACATTTTAAAAATCCACCCATCTTTTGATGGACACTGAAGTTGCTTCTGTCTTTGGAAAATTGTGAATAATGTCACTGTGCACATCAGTGTGCAAATATCTGTATGAATCCCTTTCAGTTCTTTTGGGTATATATCTAGAAGTGGTATTGCTAAGTTACGGTAATTCTATTTGACTTTTTGAGGAACTGCCAAACTGTCTTCCACAGTGGCTACACAATTTTATATTCCCACCAACAATGTACAAGCATTCCTGTTTCTCCCATCCTCTCCTACAGTTGTTATTTTCTGCATTTTCAATTGCAGCCATACCAGTGGGTATGAAATGAAATGTTATCTTGTGGTTTTGCTTTGCATTTCTCTAATGGCTAATGATGTTGAACATCTTTTCATTTGTGTATCTTCTTTGGGGAAATGTTTATTCAAGTCATTTACCCATTTTTAAATTGGGTTATTTTACTTTTTGTTGTTGAGTTGTAGGAATTCTTTATATATTCTGGATATTAAATAAGTATCAGATATGCGGCTTCTAAATATTTTCTCCCATTCTGGAGGTTGTCTTTTCAGTTTCTTGATAATGCCTTTTGATGCACAAAAGTTTACAATTTTGATGAATTGCAATTTGTGTATTTTTCTTTTGTTGCTCATGATTTTGTTGTTAAGTTTGAGAAGCCATTGCATAGTACAATAGATTTTCCTATTAAGAGTTTTATAGTTTTAACCTTTATATTTAGGTCATGGATCCATTTTGAATTAATTTTTGTACATAGTATGAGATATGAGTCTACTTTATTTTTTTGCTTTAATAAGTTTTGAAATTGGTAAGTGTGAGTCCTCCCACTTTAGTCTTCTTTTTCAAGATGGTTTTGGCTAGGGGGCCCTTGCCCTTACATATGAATTTTATG
>JAQZBX010068916.1:0-15668 GCA_029593785.1 Cabassous unicinctus | reverse complement strand
TGCCAGCCGAGAATTCTTTATCCGGCAAAACTGTCCTTCAAATATGAAGGTGAGTATAAAGTATTCACAAACAAACAGAAACTAAGAGAGTTTGCAAAAAAGAATCCACCTTTGCAGGAAATATTAAAGGAAGCCTTAGAACCTGAAAGAAAAAGACAGGAGAGAGAGGCTTGGAGGAGAGTATAGAAGAAAGAATAGCAGAAAGGATAACCAAAAGAGTAAAAGAGACAAAAACAAGATGACATATGAAAACCAAAGACTAAAATGGAGGAAATAAATAGTGCATTTTCAGTAATATCATTGAATGTGAATGGATTAAACTCCCCAATCAAAAGATTCAGGCTGATAGAATGGATAAAAAAACATGAGCCATCCACATGCTGCTTACAAGAAACTCACCTTTGACCCAGGGATGCAAACCGGCTGAAAGTGAAAGGTTGGAAAAAGATACTCCACGCAAATAGTAACCAGAAAAGAACAGGGGTAGCTATACTAATATCAGACAAAACAGACTTTAAATTCAAAAAAGTTATAAGAGATACAGAAGGCCATTATATATTAATAAAAGGGACAAACCACCAGGAAGATATAACAGTCATAAATATCTATACAACTAACCAGGGTGCCCCAAAATACATGAGACAAACCCTGGCAAAATGGAAGGGAGAAATAGACATTTCTACAATAATCATTGGAGACTTCAACACCCCACTCCCATCATTAGATAGAACAACTAGACAGAAAATCAACAAGGAAACAGAGACCTTGAACAATATGATAAACAAGTTAGACCTAACAGACATATACAGAACACTGCATATGAACTCAGTGGGTTATACATTCTTCTCAAGTGCCCATGGATCTTTCTCCAGGATAGACCACATGTTATGTGACAATTCAGCTCTCAATAAATATAAAAAGATTGAAATTATACAAAGCACCTTCTCAGATCATAATGGAATGATACTAGAAATCAATAATAGACAGGAAAAACACAAATGTGTAGAGACTGAACAACATACTCCTAAATAATCGGTGGGTCAAAGAAGAAATTGCAAGTGAAATCAGTAAATATATTGAGACAAATGAAAATGAGAACACAACATACCAAAACTTATGGGATACAGCGAAGGCAGTCTTGAGAGGGAAATTTATAGCCCTAAATGCCTATATTAAAAAAACAAGAAAGAGCTAAACTCAAAGATTTAACTGAACAACTAGAGAAACTAGAGGAAGAACAGCAAACCAATCCCAAAGCAAGCAGAAGGAAAGAAATAATAAGGATTAGAACAGAAATAAATGAAATTGAGAAAAGAAAAACAATAGAGAAAATCAACAAAACCAAAAGCTGGTTCTTTGAGAAGGTAAATAAAATTGACAAACCCCTTGCTAGACTAACAAAGAAAAAAAGAGAGAAGAGGCAAATAAATACAATCAGAACTGAAAGGGGGGAAGTTACAAATGACCCCACAGAAATAAAAAGACTCATAAGAGGATATTATGAGAATCTATAGGCCAACAAACTAGACAACCTAGATGAAATGGACAAATTTCTAGAAATGCACAACCAACCTACACTGACGCTACAAGAAATACAAGAACTTAACAAACCAATCACATTTAAGGAGATTGAATCTGTCATCAAAAATCTCCCAGCAAAGAAAAGTCCAGGACCAGATGGCTTCACAGGTGAATTCTACCAAGCAGTTCAAAAAGAATTAACACCAATCCTATTTAAACTCTTCCAAAAAATTGAAGAGGAGGGAAAACTACCCAACACATTTTATGAAGCCAACATCACCCTAATACCAAAGCCAGATAAAGATTCTACAAGAAAAGAAAATTAAAGACCATTCTCTCTAATGAACATAGATGCAAAAATTCTCAACAAAATACTGGCAAATCAAATCCAACGAAATATCAGAAGACTTATACATCACAACCAAATGGGATTTATTCCTGGTATGCAAGGCTGGTTTAACATAAGAAAATCAATCAATGTAATACACCACATTAACAAATTGAAGGGAAAAAAAACATGATCATCTCAATAGATGCAGAAAAGGCATTCAACAAAACCCAGCATCCTTTTTTGATAAAAACACTCCAAAAGATAGGAATAGAAGGAAAATTCCTCAATATGATAAAAGTCATATATGAAAGACCCACAGCCAACATCATAGTCAATGGGGAAAGATTGAAAGCTTCCCCTCTAAGATCGGGAACAAGACAAGGATGCCCACTGTCACCATTGTTATTCAACATTGTACTAGAAGTTCTAGCTAGGGCAATTAGACAAGAAAAAAAAAAAAATTAAAGGTATGCAAATAGGAAAAGAGGAAGTAAAACTCTCATTGTTTGCGGATGACATGATCCTGTACTTAGAAAATCCTGAAGTATCCACGACAAAGCTACTTGAACTAATATATTAGTTCAGCAAAGTGGCAGGATACAAGATCAACACGCAAAAATCAGTAATGTTTTTGTACACTAGTACTGAACAACCTGAGGAGGAAATCAGGGGGAAAATTCCATTTTCAATAGCAACAAAAAGACTCAAATACCTAGGAGTTAAGTTAACCAAAGAAGTACAGGACCTATATGAAGAAAACTACAAAACAATGCTAAAAGAAATTTAAAAAGACCTAAACAAATGGAAAGACATACCATGTTCATGGATTGGGAGAATAGATACCGTGAAGATGTCAATCTTGCCCAAACTGATTTATAGATTCAATGCAATACCAATGAAAATCCCAACAGCTTACTTTACAGAATTAGAGAAGGCAATTACCAAATTCATCTGGAAGGGTAAGTGCACCCGAATAGCCAAAAGCATTTTGAAAAAGAAGAGTGACATAGGAGGAATTTCACTGCTTGAACTTGAAACATATTACAAAGCTACAGTGGTCAAAACAGCATGGTACTGGCATAAAGATAGACACATCTATCAGTGGAATAGAATTGAGAACCCAGAAATAAACCCTCACCTATACAGTCAACTGGTTTTTGACAAACCTAACAAGCCCATGTTAACGGGAAAAAACAGTCTTTTCAACAAATGGTGTTGGGAGAACTGAATATCTATAACTAAAAGAACTGAAAGAGGACCCCTATCTCACCCCCTATAGAAGAATCAACTCAAAATGGATCAAAGATCTAAATATAAATGCCAGGACCATAAAACTGCCAGAAGAAAATGTAGGGAAACATCTTCAAGACCTTGTAGTAGGTGGTGGTTTCTTGGACCTTACACCCAAAGCACATGTAACAAAATTAAACACTTCTGCACCTCACAAGACTTTGTCAAAAGGGTGAAAAAGCAGCCAACTCAATGGGAGAAAATATTTGGAAATCACATATCTGATAAGGGCCTAATATCCAGGATATATAAAGAGATGTTACAACTTAACAATAAAAAGACAAATGACCCAATTAAAAAATGGGCAAAAGACTTGAATAGACATTTCTCCAAAGAAGAAATACAAATGGCAAAAAAAACACATGAAGAAATGCTCAACATCACTCATGATTAGGGGAATGCAAATCAAAACTACAATGAGGTATCATTTCACACCTATCAGAATGGCCAGTATTAAAAAGACAGAGAACTACAAGTGTTGGAGAGGATGTGGAGAGATAGGAACACTTCTTCACTGTGGGTGGGAATGCAGAATGGTACAGCCACTGTGGAGGACTGTCTGGCAGTTCCTAAAGAAGTTGAATATAGACTTGCCACGTGACCCTGCAATATCACTGCTGGGTATATACCCAGAAGAACTGAGAGCAGTGACACGAACAGACATCTGCACACCGATGTTCATAGCAACATTATTCACCATTGCCAAAAGTTGGAAACAACCCAGGTGTCCATCAACAGATGAATGGATAAACAAACTGTGGTCTAGTCACACGATGGAATATTATGCAGCTGTAAGAAGAAATGAAATTGTAAAGCATATGACAACATGGATGATCCTGGAGGACATTATGTTGAGTAAAGCAAGCCAGACAGAAAAAGACAAATACTGTCTGAATGCGTTACTATGAATCAAACATATTGTGTAACATATTGTTTGATTAAAAAAAAAATTTATATTTATCCAGTACATTTGAGAAATGTATATATTTATTCATCTGTGTTTACTTTTTAGTTTTTAATTGTTTATATTTTCAATTATTAAATGTACAAAATAAAGTGAAAAAAAGCAAAAAAAAAAAAGTAATCAGTATCTTACATATAGAGACAGTGTCACTGATTTTAAGATGCACTTGGCTTAGAGTCATGAAATATTATGTTATAGATGGTCGGCAACTGCCAAAAGCAAGAGGGGATAAGAAAGATGCCTTCCCTAGAGCCTTCAGAGGGACCGTGGTCGGCCACCACCTTGATAAATTTCTGTTGATTTAAGCCACCCAGTTTGGGTTACTTTATTACAGCAGTCATAAGACCCTAATACTATGACCAAAACCACCATAAATACAATTAATAACTAAGTAAAAGATTGGGAAAAAAAAATTGTAACACATATAACACATACTTAATACCATCCAAATTTCTATTGGCAGCCCTGATCTCTCTCCTGAACTTGAAATGAAATGTGTATATTTAACTGCTAACCTCAACTTTGTGGATGTCTAAAAGGCATTTCAAACTCAACATGTCCAAAGCTGGGCTCCTGGAAAGCTGTTTCCAAGATGGCCCCCAATGATCCCCTCTTCCTGGCATTCACATTCTTGTGAGTCAGGGCTGACCCGGATGACCATAAGGATACTGTAACGGTGACAGAGTTGATCACCAAGACTAACTCATGAAGGCAATTACAGCTTCCCCCTTGATCTCTTGGCTCTGTCACGCTGCGGGAAGTCAGCTTCCATCTTGTGAGGACACTCAAGCAGCCCCCATAGAAAGGTCCTTGGTCACTGGTGAGCCATGTGAATGAACGATCTTGAAAGCAGATCCTCCAGCTGTGGTGAAGTATTCAGATGTTTGCAGCCTCAGCCAACATCTGTCTGCAACTTCATGAGCCAGAACTGCCCAGCAGCCAAGCTACTCCAACATTCCCAACCCAGAGAAACCATGAAAGATAATAAATGATTATTGCTCTCTTAAGTCATTCAGCTTAGGGGTCTTTTGTTACACAGCATTAGATAACCAATACATGCTCCCAAGTATGCTCCTCTCCAGGTTTTTCCAATCCTTGTAAATGGGAATAACATTTGCATAACCATAATTGTGTAAACACAGTTTTTTTATGGAATTTTATCTCTATATATATTTTTTTCATAGTTCTGGGATAAAACTCACCTAGAGTAAAATATAAAATCATTAGTGTACAGCTTGATGGATTTTTGCTATTGTAAAGAATACTCCCAGGTAACCACCACTCAGATCAAGGCACAGAACATCTCTAGCACCCCGAAGACTCGCTTTCTGTGTCCCTTTCCAGTCTGATGCCTGTTAGAGGTTGCCCCTTACAAGGTTTGCAATGAGTAACAGGTCATAAGACTGAATCAATACCACTGTGGCACAAATTGAAGAAAGGCAGCCTCCAGCCATAACCCATCTGAAGGATGAGCAAGGATTGAGCAAGCCATCAATCCCCTCCCAAGAATAAACAAAGCAGAGCAGATAAGGGCCATCACCCCCTCCCACATTCCAAGACCTCCTAGACCACTCCCCCATTTGGCCACGGGCTGCACTCGGTTTCCCCGCCCATTGATATACTGTGTAAAGCCATATCCACCACCTTCCAGGGGCTGGCTGGTCTCTTCTTCAGGCCCCCTCCATTGGGAGAGCTTCCCAGTAAACTTTCTGCCTGCCATCGCCAGTCTCTGCGTCCCAGTGAGCGCTGTTTTTCTCTAACAGTGCCCTCCTCAAAAGGTCACCACTATTCTTTTTTTAAAAAAAGATTTATTTTTCATTTCATTTATTCCCCCCTTCCCTTGCTGCTTGCACTTGCTGTCTGCTCTCTGTGTCCATTCCTGCACTTTCTTCTGTGTCTACTGGTCTTCTCCTTAGGAGGCACCGAGAACTGATCCTGGGACCTCCCAACGTGGGAGAGAGGCGCTCAATTGCTTGAGCCACTTCAGCTCCCCTGCTTGTTGTGGCTCTCATTGTCTTTTTCCTCTGTGTCTCTTTTTCATTGTGTCGCCATTTTGTGTCAGCTCTCCATGCAGGCCCGCTTGCCTTCACCAGGAGGCTCCAGGAATCGAACATGGGACTTCCCATACGGTATACGGAAGCCCAATCGCTTGAGCCACATCCGCTCCCCAGTCACCACTATTCTGACTTCTGTAACCATACATTAGTTTTGCCCCTTCTTGAACTTCATATAAGTGGAATCATACAATAGGTACCCTTTTGTGCCCAGCTCCCTTCCCTTATCTTTATGTCCATGAGATTCCTCCTTGGTGGTGTAAATCAGCAGTTCTTCCCTTCTTGTGGCTGAGTCATGCCCCATGGAATGAATATACATTAGCGTTTGGTTAGCTGTTCTCATGGTGGTGGAAATTTGGGTTGTGTCCAGTCTGGGGCTATAATGAATAATCTGCCACAAACACCCTGCATATGTCTTTGGTGGCATAGTACTCATTTTTCTTTGGGGAGATGAAGAAGCAGAATTGCTGGGTCTTGGGATATGCATTTGTTTGGCTTTACTGCCAGGCATTTTTCCACAGTAGCTGTACCAATTTAATTCCCATCAGCCATGTATAAGAGTTCCCATTGCTCCACGTCCTTACCAACATTTGCCATTCCGGTGAATTCTAGTGCTATTACATTGTAAATTTAATTTGCCTCTTCCTAGTGGAACTGATAATAAATGCAGAATATTGATCTGACCAAGAGTTATGACAATTATACTAAAGAGGTTGGAGAGATGGGAAGAGTACATGTCAGAAGTGTGAGCAGAAGAAGGAAAGAGAGCGAAATCCTAATTTTTCTTAGGGGGAAGGCAAAAGATCATGTCTAAAACAGAGAAATCAAGAAGTAGCAATACAAATGCTTTACTTAGAGATGTGGAGATAAGTTTTGATATTATCAGCCCAGAGAAGTGAAAATTGTCGCCTCTTGGGGTGGGAAAAATGGGAGGACAAGCCATAGGACAGGACCATTGATTTTCTTAATAGGATTTGTAGAGTTACTTGACTCATTGAGGATTCTCAAAGCGTGTGTGCATGTGTGTGTGTGTACTGGCAAGAGATAAAAGACATTCCTGAAGGAAGATATACAAATGGGAGGGAGGGAGGGAGGAAGGAAGGGAGGAAGAGAGGGAGGGAAGGAGGGAGGGGCGTGGAGGGAGGGAGGGAGGGAGGGGAAATGCTCAAGTGCATTAATAATTGGGGCGATAACATTTTCAACAACAATGTAAAGGCGTTTGTACCCATGAGATAACCTGTAGCACTGGTGAGCACGTGGGGAAACCAGGGTTATTAGGGCTTCTACTACTGGAAGCAGTAGGTGGTGAGTCATCCAGCAATATATATCAAAATCCAGTTCTAGAAATTGACACATAGATATCATGGAGCAGGTGTGCAGAAAAATATTTACAAAGTCTGTTACTACAGCATGGTTTGTAACACTGAAAAGGGGGAGCAACCTACGCAGGGAATTGGTGATATAAACAGTGTAACATCCGCACTCTGGAATGCTATGTTGCTGTGTGGATGGGAGATGCTGAAGAAGGTGATGTGGAGGCTTCGAGGCTGGGGAATGGAGAGAGCCAGGTCTCAGGGTCCCTTTGGGGGCAGATCATTCCTTGTGTGTGTGTGTGGGGGGGGGGTGTCCTGGGTTGTAGGATGTTGAGCAACGTCCCTGACCTCTATCCACTAAATGCCAATAGCACCCCCTTCCCCAAGTTATGACAACCAAAAATGTCTCCAGCCATCACAAATGTCTTCAGCCATTACCAAGTGTCCCCTGGGGGGGACAGAAACGCAGCCAGCTGAGAACCACTGGAATGGAGGGATGGCTAGGATAGTGATAGACAATCAAGCAAACACAGCAAAGACTCTAGGTGATGAGTTTAAGGTATTCACTGTAAAATTCTTTCAACTTTTCTGTATTTTTGAAATTTTTCATAATAAAATGGAAACATAAAGAAGAGGTATGCATCGGTGTTCTGACTTTTAAAGACATGCAAAGACATAATGAGTGACAGAAATCAGACACAATAGGGGTCCCATTGTGGGGAGTGGGTGTGGCTCAGTGTTTGAGCACCTGCTTCCCATGCACAAGGTCCCAGGTTCAATCCCTGGTACCTTCTAAACATAAAAAAAAAAGGGGGGGGGGAGGTCCCATGGTGTGACTCATTATCTATGACATTCAAGAGCAGCCACAGCCAATCAGTGGCAACGGAGTCAGAGTTTGACCTGCCTTTGGGGAGGCACTGACTGCAGGTGGCAAGAGAGGACCTTCTGGGGGTGCCGGATATGCCCCAAATCTTTATGGGCTGGTGGTTACAAGGGTGTGGTGGCCTAGAGCCCTGTAAACCAGGAAAACATATTCTTAATCTTAATCCATTCCTTAGCGTGTCAGCCCATTTGTAAATAGGACCTTTGAAGATTTTATTAGTTAAGGATGCCCAAGCTGAATGAGGATGAGGAAAGGAAATTGGACACAGAAAAAGAAGGAGAAATGGGAGGAAATAACAGATCATGGGTCCCACAGAGAGGCAGGGGCTGAAGAGTGGTAAACAGGGCTGATTTACAGACTACAATTCCCCATCATAGATTATGAATGCCCAGGTTTTACTTGCATAGCCATCACGGCAGGGAAAAATGACGAGAGTAGGGCACAGAAGGCAGGAACAGGCATAGGGACTGGGACGGGCACCGGGTCAGGGCCAGTTGGCTTTCCCGCTTGCTTTTTAAACCATTAATTATTCCAGCCCTTTGCTAATGGCATGGGAGGAGTCCCAGCTGTTTGCTGTTTTGATTGATTACCCCATCCCCCAGGAGGGCCCAATGATAAGGACCCTGGAGAATATCCGGGGGTTCTCCTGGCTTCGGGAGGAAACCTTGTTCCGAATGGGAGACTCTCTTGAGGGTCTTCCAGCAGCCATCTTGGGGGTACTGAAGAACACGTGTTTAATGGCATCAGTTTTTCTGCCAGGTTCCAGATCCATTTATTGATTCCCTATCTAGCCTGCTTCAACTGGGTGGTGGCGCAGCCAATAGCTATGGAAGTCAAAGGAACCCGGAAAAGAAAGGAGACGATGCCACTATATGCCTTGCCATGTGATGGAAAAGCCAAGGGACCCCACAGATTGCTGGCAGGCCAGAAGATACAGACCAGGAAGGAAGAAATCCTTCTAGCCTCTGAAACCATGAGCCAATAAATTCCTATTGTTAAGCCAGCCCATTGTGTGGTATTTGTTTTAGCAGCCAGGAAACGAAAACAATGGGCACATACATGTGTAAAATGCCATCAAGCTGGTGATGTAAATGGTGAAGAATAGGTCTAGAACTCATTTGATATATGTTAGAGGTTCCCCCTTACAAGGCTTGCAATGACTAACAGGTTATAAGACTGTGGCTCAACTACCTGTGACATAAATCCAAGAAAGACAGCCTCCAGCCATAACCGGTTGAGCAAGCCATAGCCTACGGGCAGCCCATCCCTTCCCAAGAATAAACAAAATGGAGCAGATAAGGGCCATCACCACCAACCCCCCCCACATTCCAAGACCTCCCAGCCCACTCCCCCCTGGCCATTTGGCCCAGGCTGTGCTCAGTTTCCCTGTCTATTGATGTACTGTGTAAAGCCATATCCACCACCCTCTGGGGGCGGGCTGAAGTCTATTCTTCAGGCCCCTCTGTTGGCAGAGCTTCCCAATAAACTTCCTGCCTGCAATCGTCAGGCTTTGTATCCCAGTGAGCCCCGTTTTTCTCTAACATTTGGCGCTGAAAAACCTGGGTCTGGGGTTGCCGGGACTGAGTGATTGGCGAGGAATCTCTGCCCTGCCGCTGCCAAGAGAACCCATCCAACACTGGACTCCAAATCATAGTTGGGTGAGTCAAGGATTTCTCCGCTGGAGGATCCTGCTCTTTCTCTCTTTCCGTTGTCCAGGACAACCCACCGAAAACCCCTAGCACCAGGTCAGTGACCCTCACCATCCCTGAGGGCCACAGTGGGCGGTAGGCCTGCGTCCTCCTGGGAAGAGACCCCTTGGCTCCAGAGACATCCGGCTCCAAGCACGGTCTCCTGTTTCCTTGGGTGATTTCCAACTGATTCGGGGACGCCTGTCTCACTGGGAATCTCTGTTCTTTCTTTTCTAGATATCCTTAGTCTCACCCACGCCACCTAAATGGGGAATTCAATTTCAGCACCCCCTCCCAAAAAACACACACCTCTGGGTCGTCTCCTTCGTAACCTTAAAACTCTAAACCCTGAAGGAGATATGAGACCTAAAAAGCTCATTTTCTATTCGACCTCAGTGTGGCTCCAACACAAATTGGACAATGAAAGTCAATGGCCGGAGAATGGCACTTCCAATTTTCAAAGTCTCCAAGACTTAGAGAACTTCATACAGTGTACTGGCAAGCGGTCAGGAATTCCCTTTTTTAAAAAAAACAAAACACAATTTATTGAAGTATATCATTCACATATGAACATACATAAACTGTAAGTGTTCAGTAAACATAGTGAACTTACAGAAAAAACATGCATAACATCACACAGGGCTCCCACACATCACCCACACAAACACCCTGCATTGTTGTGAAACATTTGTTAAAAAATGATGAAGGAGCATCGTCAAAATATTACTACCGACTATAGTCCGTATCTTCCTCCCCTGTACATTTTTTAAAGGATTTATTTATTTATTTATTTATTTACTTTAATCCATTTTTACCACCCCCCCCCATATTTGCTGTTTCTGTGTCCATTTGCTGGGCGACTCTGTGTCTGTTTCCTGCCCTCTCTTCTCATCCTTCTCCTCCTGTCTTCACTGGGATTCAATCCTCCAAACTTCCGACGTGGGAGAGAGGCGCCCTACTACCGCCTGCACCACCTTAGTTCCTGGTTTTTTGGCGCGTCTCATCTTGGCTCTCCCTTGTGTCACTCTCTTGTTACGTCATCATGTTGCTGCATGGCTCGTGGGGCCTGATGGCTCACCCACTCGCGGGGCCTGGTGGCCCACGTGCCTTCTGTAATTTTACTTTTTTTATTTTTACTGGGAGGTCCCGGGGATCGAACCCAGGTCCCTCCATATGGTAGACGGACGCCCAACCACCCGAGCCACATCCGTCCCCCTGCTGTGTTTCTTAAAGTTGACCAAAGATCCCCAAAGTTACAGTCTTTTCCCATACAGGATGGTCATATAATAAATCAGGCCTAGTTTATCACCAGCATTCTAAAAACCAGACCTAGGGAGAAAAACTAGGTCTGGGGATACATGCATGGTTTCTAATATAGCGAATGTTTAGCCTACCCTGATTATCACAGAATCAGGACAGCGAGACTATTCGCATCAGAAATTCCTTACGTTCAGGCATTTTTTTTTCCTTCATAATCATCCCTCCCTTTGCCATCCTGTTCCTCTTATCAGATCCTTCTTTTACATGAGAAACCCTCTGAGAACTTTCCTTCTCCTCCCCTGTCACACCCCCCCACCACCTCTGAAAATCTCAACTTCCATCTGGCAGACCAGGTTCCCCCAACTTTCACCCTCATCATACCAGCGCGCGCCTCCCCTCCCGCCCATCCTGCCTTCCGCACACAGAAAGCCCTTCTTCCCATCACACCCCTCCTCCACCGTGGTGCGCCTCATCAGCGCCCCCTGAACTTCCTTCCTCCTCTCATCCCCCCACACCTCCCCATCACCCGCTCCGAGCCCGACTCCCCTCTCCAGCCCCCTTCCCTAGCCCCTCTCCTCTCTCTCCAGGAAGTGGCCCAGGCAGAAAGCATTATGTGTGTTCATGTCCCCTTCTCCCCCTCTGATCTCTCCCAAATCAAACACTGTCTCAGGTCCTATTCCTCTGATCCTTCTCATCTTATCAAAAATTTCAACACCCAGCTGTCCCTAATAATCTGACTTAACGAATCTACAGTTGCTCACTTCTTACAAGTAAGCTTCTAGCTAACTCCTAAGTCTAAGTGCACTCCTAAAAAGCAATGATCCAAAATATACGTGTTAAATATCTGTCTATCTAAACTGCTGAATTAAAGCTTAACTGCATTTATATGCTCAAGTATTCCTAACTGCTGCTGATTACTAGTAGAAGTGTTTCCAAAAACAAGCTTGCATATTACAAGCAACACTGATTCCAGAAGAAAAAATCTTAAAAGCGGTAAAATCGAAGATATAAAATAATGAAAAGCCTAAAAATAGCCATACCAAAGGGGTAAGAATTATGAGTCAAGTTAATGAGCTTTATGTTTCTGTCGGTGTGTCTTAACTCTTCAGTGTTTGTCTGTTTGTTCAGTGTATATCTTAATACCTCCAGATGGTAATATTAAATTGATGAATGGTGTATTAGTCAGCCAAAGGGGTGCTGATGCAAAATACCAGAAAATCAGTTGGTCTTCATAAAGGGTATTTATTTGGGGTAGAAGTCCACAGTTACCAGGCCATAAAGCATAAGTTTCTTCCCTCACCAAAGTCCATTGTCACATGTTGGAGCAAGACAGCTGCTGACATCTGCCAGGGTTCAGGCTTCTTGGGTTCCTCTCTTCCCGGGGCTGCGTTTCTCTCCGGGCTCAGCTCCTGTTTCCTCCACAAGTTCAGCTGTAGACTATGAGGCTCTCTAGGCTTTGCTTCTCTCCACAAGGCCAGCTGTGAACTCTCAGGCAAATGGCTTGTCTCTATCCTGGGGCCTTCTCTCCTTCCTCACGACCAAGCTCTCTTACTTCCTGGGGCTCCAGCTCAAGACTCCAAGATCAAAACTGCTCCCACTGTCCTTTGCCTTCCCTTTTATATTTGATTCCCCCACCCACCAAGGGGTGGGGCTCATGCCCTACTGATGTGGCCCAGTCAACGCGCTAATCATAAGTTAATCATGCCAGATGAACAGATTGGTTTACAAGCATAATCCAATACATGTTTTTGGAATTCATAATTACATCAAACTGCCCAACTGCAACAAATGGAAATTCTTAAAAGAGCTCTATTCAAATGGCCAAAAATTAAATAAGCTCTTATATTAATAAATAAGTATGAATGCTAATAAGATGAAAATTGTAAGTCTTGACTAATGAAATTACTACAAATCTCTTCATAAAAAAATAGTTTTTATTGTCTTGAAATGAAGTAACTATACTTTTTATTATTAAAGAAAAAGACAGTAATTTTGTCCTAAAATTAAATGATTATAAAGAATCTATAAAGCTTTAAAAGCTGTAATAACAAATAATATACTGATGCAAAGTTAAAATTCTGTTCTTTCTCTGTTAAAATAACAAAATTCCCCAAATCAGTGGTCTGTTTCAGCAAAAGTTTGCAAAAAGTTTATCTCCTGACTAATCAGCATACAAAAGAAAAAATCTCTTTTATCAAGACGGCTTCTTATGCTTTACCCCTACCATTTCCTTGGCTGTTGAAGAAAGCTAAATCATCACTTTTAAACGAACATAGTATTCAAACCTCTCTTCTCAGAGTCAAATCCTGAAAAATATCTTTCACCTTGGGAAAAAGTGTGAGTTCATTTGATATATTATAAGTTGAATGGAAAGTGTTTTAAAGTGTTATGAAATTAAAAGAGATTCTTTAACCCTCTGTTAATCAAAGTTGGATCAGTAAAATGTTCATATGAATACTTAAAGAGTGAGTAAAATTCCTGAAAATCTAAAAATGTTTCGGCACAATATTAGATAAAGTATAGTGTTGTTAATCATGGTTTTAATTATTTTTTAAAAATGGTATGTGTCACAGAAACAACCTCTCAGCCTAGAAATCAAGAGGAAGAGGCTGGAGGCAGATGTGGCTCAAGTGGTTGGGCTCCCGCCTACCATATGGGAGGACCTGGGTTCGAGCCCCGGGGCCTCCTGATAAAGAGTGAGCAGGTGAGCCAGGCCTGCGCAGGGAACCATGGAGCAAGATGATGACGCACCAAAAGAGAGACGCAGGGGAGAGTCAAGGCGAGATGCGCCAGAAACCAGGAACTGAGGTGGTGCAAGTGACAGGGTGCCTCGCTCCCACATCGGAGGTCCCTAGGATGGAATCCCGGTGAAGCCTGGAGAAGAAAAATGAGAAGAGAAGGCAAGAAACAGACGCAGAGGATCACCCAGTGAATGGACACAGACAGCAAGCCGAGATGGGGGTGTGTGGGAAGGAAAAAAAAAAAAGAAGGGGATGCCTGAGCACCTCCCCTGATTTGCCCCTGCTCTGCTAAAAAAGCAGCTTTTATGGCTGCAGAAAAAGAGTGGCCATTGAGGGCTGCCAGAGGTGGGGCATAACAAATAATTATCATGAATTAAAGTAACACCACTGCTGTCTGTGGCAGTCCCAAATTTTGTTAGTTTGTCGCAAGAAATTAATATCCACTATCACTTTGTTTTAGAACCTGCTAAGGCTTTCTTTAGCATCTCCTTAGGCAAATCCAGCCTGCATTCTCCTTCACGTGAGAAGCTTCCCCAGGCTGTGTGCAGAGCCCAAGCATCTGTCCCGGCCGGTGGCAAAGATTCTGGCTGTGCGGGAAAACCTGTGGCTGTAACCCTGTTGATATCATGTTAACCAGCAATCAATCCTTTTTTCAAAATTAAAAGAAGCATCAGAGACAATGGTATCTGAAGAGCTTGAGACGGGCAAACAACTGGGACAAGCTACAGAGTCCTGGCTGTCTATCAAATTCTTAAATGTCGTTCAGTAAAACGAAAACTGTACCCTCTGCTGTGACTGATAAAGAACAGTGTTTCCTAGTAGAGTTTATAATATTGTTGGGGTACTGAAAACCCGTCACCCCTCATTTAGCTCAGATACTAAAACCATTATATGTGTTAATCAGAAAAGGTCGTGCATGGAAATGAGAACCACCCCCAGCAGGCTGCTTTTTAGGAAAAGGGCAATAACACAAGTCTAAGCAGTAGGGGGGATGGTGAACCTTAATGTACCCTGGGAATTGGGTGTGGCCAGGACCAGCGTTGGCTTTGGGTGGGGTCTGGGGCAGAGGCAACATTCTAAACAAGTGCCCCTTGGGCTTTAGTCACAATTGTGAGAAGAGGCCAAAGTACAAGAGAGGAGCCATGCACTGCCGAGGGCTGCCCTCTGCGGAAGGACACCTGGGACGCCCGCCAGCAGCGACAGGTAATGTCTGTCATGTCCCTGCCCCTCCTCTGGCATCTCTCTCGGGACTGCTGAGGCAGATGCCCTCGCGACGATCCAGAGCCACACCACTGAGACCCAAAAGCAGCAGGGTGGCTCCACCGAAAAGGCAAAGGTCGTGGACACCAGGCCTTGTGGTGCCCGGCCCAGCAGTTCCAATGCCTGTCACTCGCCGGCAGCTCAGGAACACCACCCACGAGGGTCCTTCGTGCTCACTCCTGCTCTCCAAGGGGCAAGGTGTGCTTTCAGGGCTGCAGACACTGCAGGGGACTCTTGGAATTCGGCGCTGTGGGCTGCAGCCATAGCCCCAGTTACGGTGCTGACAGCAAGACCCAGACAGGCACTAGAGTCACAAGTTAAGGTGCAGCCGCCCCACAGCCCCAAAAGGGGAAGTAATAATAA
>JAQZBX010068915.1:0-15669 GCA_029593785.1 Cabassous unicinctus | reverse complement strand
TGTATTTTTTTTTTTTTTTCATTTTGTCTTCAAAGAATCTTTAGGTTACAGAAAAGTCACATACAGAATATAGGGGATTCCCATATACCCAACATCCTCCCCCCTTTCCCCTTTCCCCTATTAATAACATTTTACAGGTGGATGGTACATTTGTTATAATTGATTTACAAATGTTGAAACATTGCTACTAACCATCGCCAGTGATTTCCAAGAGAACATCCCCAACATTGTCATTTCAACCACTGTGGTGGTTGGGCAATTTGATGTAATTATGAATTCCAAAAATATAATTGATCATGCTTGTAAACTGATCTGTTAATCTGGGCATGATTAAGTTATGATTAGGGCATTGACTGGGCCACGTCAGTAGGGCGTTGAGCCCCACCCCTTGGTGGGTGAGGGAAGAAAATATAAAAGGCATCACAAAGAACAGAGCTGTGGCAGTTTTTGAGAAGCAGCTTTGATGTTGGAGTTTTGAAGTTGGAGAGAAGGCCCCAGGAGAAGAGAAGTGAGCCGTTTGCCTGATAGTCTACAGCTGACCTTGTGGAGGAACCAGAAGGGCTAAGCCCGGACAGAAACGCAGCCCAGGGAAGAGAGGAACCCAAGAAGCGTGAACCCTGGCAAATGTCAATAGCTGTCTTGCTCCAACATGTGGCAATGGACTTTGGTGAGAGAAGAAACTTAACGCTTTATGGCCTGGTATCTGTGGACTTCTACCCCAAATAAATATCCTTTATAAAGACCAAACCATTTTTCGTATTTCACATTAGCACCCCTTTGGCTGACTAATACAACCACATACCTGAAAATCCCCAGAGTTCACCGGCTCCCTCCCCCAACCCTCCCCCCAATTCCATGGACAGTCCTACCCACCCACCCCACCCTTCCGCCTCACAGACTTGCACTGCCCAACTCAATAATTAAAATGGCAACATGCAGATTCTAGATTAAATCCTAAAATCTTAAACAATATTCCTCTAGATAGGTAAAATTTATATTTGAAAAAAATCAACAGCATTTTCCATGTGAAAAACTGGATTTCTTTTAGACATTGCAGTGAGCATGTTGTGCTACTGAAATACTTCCTCAAACATGTTTCAAATACTTTATATACAAATGACTGAAAAATGACTGGGAATTGCCATTCCTTTACTAATAATTAACCTGTTCACTGCACATATTCCTGGATGGTCTATCATTTAAAGTTGTTTTGTTTTCTTTCTTAATTATTCTTCTGTTTTCTGATGATAAAATAAAACATGCTTGTTAGAAACAAAACCAAAAACTTGGAAGATTACAGAATAGTGCAATTTATAAGTACTCCATAATTCCATTCCCTACAACCACTGTTAAACTTTAGTACATATCAAAAAGTGATTTCTTTTCACTTTAATATTTTTATGAAGAATAGAACTTGGTAATCAGTCTTAGAAAGTCAAAAAATCTTAAGCACTAGCTATGTGCCAGGTGACAAGTTGCTCCATATCAATCATTTCATTTTAACGTCCCAGCAGCCCTGCCATTTTTTTTTCAACTTAAAACACACAAAGTCAATTTCCTGGTTTTGATAATATTCTACAGCTATGTAAGAGTTGGGAAAATTTGGGTGATGGATACACAGGACCTCTTTATACTATTTGTACAACTCTTGTGGGTCTATAATTATTTAAAGTTAAAAGTTAAAATAGTAAGGCACAGGGAGGGGGTTAAGCAATTTGCTTTAAGATCACACTGCTAGTAAATGAAAATTAAGCATAAATATGTGAGACAGAAATATTTACTTTGTAACAAATTAACTAAAATCAGTTCCTTCAACATAGATTCATTCATAATCATACAGGCACCTACTATATTCCTGGTACACTTTTTAGAAACTGAGCATAAAAAGATGAATATGATTCAGAAACTGTTTTAAGGGAACACCTAGGTCATCAATTATTGGGTGCCTACTATATTGATTCTAGAGGCAAAGGGAAGAAAAATGAAATAAAGATAAAATCCTTAACCTAAATCAAAATAAAAGAGCTTCAATCATATCCTTAGGAATCCATATGTTGAACATATACATAGATATAGAGATACAACTTGCTGTAATCCTGGGGCTGATTTACTAATTTGAAGAGTGCCCTCATGAAAAAGAAAGTCTAATTTCATATTTATTTGAGACACTTAAAAAGGAGGTGAGAAGATAAATTATTAACTGAAATTCCATTTTTAAGTAGTCATAGTTCCGAATTAATGACTCTCCACAATGGATATCTTTCTCTTTCATTGCCCTTGTAATTCACCTTGTATGATATATTTTAGCTCTTGGGTATATATTGTTCTCTACTGCTACCTGAGCATCTTTTATCTCCATGTATATTTTGAGGTTATTAAAAGCTATTTCTTTTCCAACCCCATGATTCAGAGTATGTATTTGGTAATGAATAAATGCTAAATGAATTGAAATCTGCCAACCATATGTTACTTCCATGGAGAATTAGCTATAATATTTACAGAGAAGGTACAAATCAATTAAATTTGATTTAATTAATAATTACAAGGAGATTAGTGTCATTTTCTACATATAAAATACAGGATGTATAAGAAATGATTTTTAAATATGAGATTAAACATGAAAGGGGAAAAACTATTTGGTAGTCACTATAGTTTACCCCTTACTTTCAGCATATTTTTAGTAATCCTAAAATTTTAACACCCTAGTAACCAACACATAACCTAGTAAGACACCTAAGTCTGGATTTGTCTTTCCTTGCTTAAGTAAACAATAGTGAAGTACTATAGTTACAGAAACATAGAAAACTCCAATTTATTCAAAGTCATATGAAATGACATAGATCAAATATAGGTAAAGTGCTACTGTGTTTTAAGGTATAAAAGTTTTTTTAAAATTTTCCTAGTTATAAATTAGTGTTCTTAATTTTCGCTACCTAAGGATACTCAACACAGAATTCAGTATTCATCTGTACAGCTGACAAAAGGTTACATGCACATATATAAAACAGAAATTTCTATTAAAAAATTTCTGTACTGCTGGTGAATGTATTCACCTGTCTTTCTATTACATTATTTTTGGAATTTCAACTGATGTAGTTCTTTCAGAATTATGACAACAATAAAATTTATAATGTTATTGTCCTTGGGCTTTTTTCTATGCAAGTGAAAACTAGAAGCTTAGCACATGGATTTAAAGTACTTCTACCTGCCCTGAAAATCTTGGTATTCTGAGAAAACTAATGAACTTAGAAAGTAGGATTCAGTTAACTTTAATTTTTCTCAGTAATGTAAGAATACTAATGGCCAACTGGCTTGTTGAAAAGCTTACAGTTAATGAGAGGAAAATCAAAGCAGTTTCATTATTTCCATCATTCTTCTCTAATGTTCATCCTTATTGTCTGTGCTCAGTAGAGGGTTATAGCTTTGATTTATATATACTTTTTATAAAGATTACATTGTGTACCTTTACAAAGAACAAGGTTACACTGATCTCATGCAATGCTTTTGTGATTTTTTTGGAATTCTGTCCTCTCTGAACTCAAAATTTTAAAAAATTCTTCATGAAATACTGGGAAAAAAACAAAGAAATATAAATGAATCAGAAGAAAGAACAAGAACATAAATAAGCTAAATATTTTAAGTAATCAATGAAAAACTTCTTTGAAGAAAACAACATGTATGTGAAATTCCTAAATTCTTTCCAAGCAGTAAATCAGATATTGTTTGATTAGAACTGACCTTAAAACTAGGCAGCTATCTATGCCAGAAAATCTTCAGGACTCATTTATAAAAGTTCTGAATGCTGAAGGCAGTCCCAAGCTCCAGGGAAGGATTGGGGATGGGATGGGCTCCTTCAGTGCTCTGGGGGTGCCATCTATTTGGTACTTATGCCCCAAGTCAGACCAACTTTGTTTGTTGTAAACATGGCTTATAATACCTCCTGACAGTGGAAAACTATGTTGTCTAGTTTAAAATCTCCATGAATGAAACATTTTTCATTGTCATCATCTGACAAGTGTTTGATTAGCCAGTCAGATAGCTGGCTCATGGCAGGGATGTCTTGATGAGCTGCAGCATGGTATTGCTTTCTTCAAGTTGATACCTGAAGATATATAAACAAGGAAAAAAGAGCCAAAAGTGAAGTGTAAAACTCAGCAATTCTAAAACCAAATAAATGTTTATTACATCAAATTTGGTCTCATACCTAAATGTTTAAGACAAATGCCTGTGATACTTCTGTTAGCCTAAAATACACATGTCAGCTTAAATCACTTAAACATTGACATCTCTCTTCCATTTTACTTATCCAGCTTATCAGTTAAAAAAAAATACTGGCTTGGGCTTCAGAAGACATGGTTCTAGTCTTTATTCTGCAACTATATTCTGGAAGAAGAAAAAAGTGTACAAACACACTATACAAATAAAGAGGCATAGAAAAATTCTGGAAGGGGTCATAATAAAGAGGTAATCACTGAAAAAGTGAATTTGGTGCCTGGAAAAAGAAGTGAGACTTTTACTTTTCATTTTAATACCCTTTCTTACCATCCATAGAATCTTTTTAATGTATTACAACTATTGAGACATGCAAAGATGTTCTATTGTTCTTAGAATCAAATGTAAAGAAATCAACATATTCTCAAAGTCCTCCATCAATTGGGACCATATTATTTATCTGCTTATATCGCCCCCTCTCCCAAAGCATCTCTGCTTGATTTACTATAACAGAGTGAATATACTTATCTTAGGAATCATATGGACTGGACCTGGGTTTATATTGTCTAAGCCACTTTTTTATTACTTGATTCCTATAAGCCTCAGTTTCCTCATATGCAAAATGGGCATAATAATATCTATTTCTTAGATTTGTTGCAAAAATTGAAAAAGAGAATGTCTAAAACACACCTTGCATGGAAATGGCATATTATGAATACTCTCCAAATTTTAGCTCCCTTCTCTTTCTTCTCAGTGTCCCCAAAATGACAAGCTTATAAAGGAAAGAGCTCCAGATATCCAGATAATACAGAATTCTCACTTTACCCCCCGCCTTTAACTCTTTGCATTAGCGTGGTAATTTTGTTGCAATTGATAAAAGAATATTATTATAATTATGGCAGTAAACTAATAGTCCATAATTTACATTAGGGTTCACTGTGTTTTACAGAACTACAGCTTTTTTTAAAAAAATTTTTCTTTGACAGTGAGTGTGAGATCCTTGTCCCTGCAGGACCCACAGAAGAGGCACCTCAGATTCTAGGCCATCTTGGATCACATCCACAGCTGGAAAGCTGGGGGGATCCAAGATGGTGGATAGGGAGTGGTAGGGCACACTCGTCTTTCAGAAATGGCAAGAAGACAGGCAGGAACTGTCTGAGACGGCAGTACTCAGACTCCAGAGGCCAAAGAATCATGGTACATCAGCCAGGAAGAAGTAGGACAGGGTGTATGAGAAGCTGCCACAGAGGAACCTGTGAGTCAGTTGCTCTGCCACAGTGCCTGGCACACATGCCCCATCCTGGAGACAACCATGGTTGTCAGGATGCCGAGGATGGAGGAGGCTGAGAAGCCTTTCTTTCTGGAAATGGAGTGGGAGGGGACAGACCCAAGGGCGGAGTGAAGTTTTGATCAAAGAGTTTGGATTGCTGGGTCCTGGTTAAATTGCAGTTCCAGGCCGCCAGGTCAGGGCTCCTCCTGGACACAATTGTTTCAACACCTTCTCAATAGGGGTGGAGTTGGTGGGCAGGAAATTTAAAACACAAACACTGCCCTCTCTAGGGCTGTGGTTACAGTTGGCTGAAGAACACATTCTGCTGGGAAGGAAAGTGCACTTTCAGGAAGCGGACAAGACCAAAAAAAAAAAAACCAAAAAAATTTTTTTTAGAATCTTTCCTAACCTCTCCCCGGGGCTCTTTGGAACTGGTCTACACACCCCTTTATGGGTCACTGGCCTGGTTTTGATCAGTTAAACACAGGAAATTCTAAAGATTTAGAATAAGTTGAACCAAGTGTCAAAGAAAAACCTTAACAAAGCCAGTCAACATTAAAACCCTAGGCAAGAGAAACTCACCATCAGAGTAAATGCATCAAGATAATCATATGCCTAGACATCAGCAAAAAATTACAAGCCATACTAAAGAAACAAGAAGATATGACAAAGACAAGAAACAAATTGAAAAGTTAGAGGAGACAGAGAATAAGAAAAAAGTAATCAAAGATATCTAAACAAATCTTCTGTATCAGTTCAAGAAGAAAAAGGAAGAGATAAAGGTTATTAAGAAGACACTAGATATAGACTTCCAGGAAGATGGTTGTGATGGATAGGCTAATGTGTGAACTCGGCCAGGTAATTGTGTCCAGGTGTTGGGTCCAGCAAGCACTGGGCTAATTGTAATACAAGAGCATTTATGGACTTCGATCACCAGTGAGTTTACTGTGTGGATGGCTGATTACATCTGCATCAATGAGGGAAATTGCATCAGCAATGGGTGATGCTTTTATCCAATCAGTTGAATGCCTTAAATGGGGAAGTGATTTCAACATTCAGAGAGAATTTCCCAGCTCATCTTTGGACAGCCAACTTCTCCCAGAGACTCATCAAGGACATTTCATCAGACTTTCATCAGAGCCCCTGCCTTGCAGCCTGCCTGTGGAACCTGGACTTGTGCATCCCCATGGTCACATGAGAGACTCTTATAAAATCTCATATTATTAACAGATATCTCCTGTTGATTCTGTTTCCTGAGAGAACCCTGACTAATACAGCTTGGTACCGGGAATGGTTCTTGAGGAACAGAGTCTTAAACATGGGATGTCTGAGGTGGTTCTGGGAGTTTTGTAATTGGCTCTCTACTCTAATTGGACTCAAGGGTACTAATGACTCCCTTTCCAATAATGAGGTTGCTAACAGTCCATGGTGTGAGCTGACAATAGAGACATGCAAAATAGCATCACTGGATTCCCCTACTTCCATACTTACAAGAAGCAAGGAAATGGGTGAGAGTGTTTTCAACACCTTAACAGAATTTTGTGGAGTCAAAAAGTATAATGATGTTGGCTGGCTCCTCCTAGATACTCTGGTTACAGTTACAAAAGAAAAAGATGAGCTAAAGTCTTCAAATTAGAAACTTAAATACTGCATGAATGATATGAAAGTTTCTATGTGTGCCTTGAAAGAAAATCTTGTCTCCTGTAGCCTCAGACTTGAGATATCTGAGAATCAAACCCAGACTCTCATTGTACGAGTAGCAGAGTTACAGAGGAAACTAAAATCTCAACCTCTCAGGATTTCTGCAATTAAAGTGAAGGCATAGATTGGAAAGGAGTGGAACCCCGAGGATTGGGATGGAGATATATGGGATGATGATAATATTTGTGGGGACATTGGAACCCTAAATTCTGCTGAGACTTTACGATATAAACCTGCGATGGCCTGCCCTGTGGAGACCACACCTTGTCAACCTTGTATCATCCAGTCTCCAGCCTGCCCAAGGGAGTCCAGACCTTCTTCCAGCCCTGAGGTGGGTACCAGCCAAACTGAAGCCTGCACTGCCCAGCCTCTGGCCTGCCCCGGGGAGTCTGGACCTCCTCCCAGCCCTGAGGCAGGTACCAGCCAAACTACAGCATGCACTGCCCTGCCTGCAGCCTGCCCCAGAGAGTCTGGACCTCCTCCCAGCCACAAGGCAGGTACCAGCCAAACTCCAGCATGCACTGCCCAACTTCCAGTCTGCCCTGAGGAATCTGTCTTCCAACCCCTGCCTGAAGAGATTAATCCTGTCTCACCAGAAGAAATGCAAAGGAATGCCTTGAGGTCAGTAGCCTGCAAGACATCTCTAATCCTTCTCTTTACCCACCCCCACCACCCCTGTTTTCTTTGAGACCTATTACTAGACTAAAATCACAACAAGCCCCCAAAGGTGAAATACAAAGTGTGACCCATGAGGAAGTATGCTATACTCTGAAATAACTGTATGAGTTTTCCAACTTATATAGACAGAAATCAGGGGAATATGTATGGGAATGGATACTAAGGGTATGGGATAATGGTGGAAGGAATATAAAGTTGCATCAGGCTGAATTTATTGATATGGGCCCAATAAGCAGAAATTCTGGATTCAACACTGTAGTTCAAGAGGTTAGAAAGGGCCCTAACAGTTTGTTCGGGTGGCTGATTGAAACATGGACTAAACGATGGCCAAGCATGTCTGATGCTTAGATGCCCAATTTGCCCTGGTATACAGTAGATGAGGGGATTCAAAGCCTTAGAGAGATTGGAATGCTAGAATGGATTTGCCATTTGAGACCTGCCCACCCACCCCAGGAATGTCCAGAGGACACACCTTTAACCAGGACTGTGAGAAATAAATTTATAAGACTAACTCCATCTTCTCTGAAGAGCTCTGTGGTTGCTCTAATCTGCAGTCCAGATATTACTGTAGGGATGCATGTAATGAAATTGGAATCCTTAAATATTATGGGGATGATAGGATCTCGGTCTGGTAAAAGTCAAGTTAATTGCCAAAGGCAAGATGGTTGTGACTACCACAATGAAAGGCATATCCAAAGCAGCACACAGAATAGTCTGAGTCACGTGGAGTTATGGTGTTGGCTAATAGATCATGGGGTACCTAGAAGTGAAATACATGGGCAGTCTACTAAATTTCTTCTGGATCTGTATAAGCAAAAGTGTTCTAGGTCGAGTGAACAAAACCCTAACTCAAATTACAGATGCAGAGAATCACAGCTGCTTAATCAATTCCCAGACTTGAGACAGTTTACAGACCCAGAGCCCCTTGAATGAGGAGAAGGTCAGGTCCCCTTGGGGAAGGATCCTGTTAAACTGCCAAAAATTTATACTGTTAATCTTCCTCCCACCTTTCCCCAGGGAGAACTGCAGCCTTTTGCCAGAGTAACTGTGCATTGGGGAAAAGGAAATGATCAGATATTTCGGGGATTATTAGACACTGGCTCAGAAGTCACATTAATTCCAGGAGACCCAAAACATCACTGTGGTCCACCAGTCAGAGTAGGGGCTTATGGAGGTCAGGTGATTGATGAAGTTTTAGCTCAGGTCCATCTCACAGTGGGTCCAATGGGTCCCCGGACCCATTCTGTGGTTATTTCCCCAGTTCCAGAATGCATAGTTGGGATAGACATACTCAGTAACTGGCAGAATACCCACATTGGATCCCTGACTTGTAGAATGAGGGATATTATGGTTGGAAAGGCCAAGTGGAAGCCTCTAGAACTGCCCCTGCCTAGCAAAATTGTAAATCAAAGGCAATACTGTATTCCTGTAGGGATTGCAGAGATTAGTGCCACCATCAAGTATTTGAAGGATGCAGGGGTAGTGATTCCCAACACATACCCATTCAACTCTCCTATTTGACCTGTGCAGAAAACAGATGGATCTTGGAGGATGACAGTAGATTATTGGAAATTTAACCAGGTGGTGACTCCAATTGCAGCTGCTATCCCAGATGTGGTATCATTGCTTGAGCAAATCAATACTTCCCCTGGTACCTGGTATTCAGCTGTTGATCTGGCAAATGCTTTTTTCTCAGTTGCCATTAGTAAGGACCACCAGAAACACTTTGCTTTCAGCTGGCAAGGCCAGAAGTATACTTTCACTGTCCTGCCTCGGGGGTATATCAACTCTCCAGCCCTATGTCATAATATTGTCCACAGGGAACTTGATCATCTCTCCCTCCCACGAGACATCACACTGGTCCATTATATTGATGATATCATGTTGATAGGACCTACTGAGCAAGAACTAGCAAAGACTCTAGATTTATTGGTAAGGCATTTGCATGAGAGAGGATGAGAGATAAATCCAACAAAAATACACGGTCCTTTCACCTCAGTGAAATTTCTAGGTGTCCAGTGGTATGGGGCCTGTTGAGATATCCCTTCTAAAGTAAAGGATATGCTGTTGCATCTGGTCCCTCCTATGATGAAAAAAGAGACACAACGGTTAGTTGGCCTCTTCAGATTTTGGAGACAACACATTCCTCATTTGGGTGTGCTACTCCGGCTCATTTTACCAAGTGACCAGGAAAGCTTATACTTTTGATTGGGGACCAGAACAAGAGGAAGCCCCGTGACAGGTCCAGGCTGCTGTGCAAACTGCACTACCACTTGGACCATATTATCCTGCAGATCCAATGGTGCTGGAAGTTTCAGTGGCAAATAGGGACGCTGTCTGGAGCCTTTGGCAGGCCCCTATAGGGGAATCATAATGCAGACCCTTAGTATTTTGGAGCAAAGCTTGCCATCCTCTGCAGATAACTACTCCTCTTTTAGAAGGAGCTTTTGGCTTGCACTGGGCCTTAGTAGAGACTGAACGCTTAACCATGGGCCTTCAAGTTACCATGAGACCTGAGTTGCCTATCATGAGCTGTGTATTATCTGACCCACCAAACCATAAAGTTAGGCATGCACAGAAGCACTCCATAATAAAGTGGAAGATAGGGCTTGAGCAGGTCCTGAAGGCAGAAGTAAGTTATAGGAGGAAGTAGCCCAAATGCCCATGGTTACCACCCCTGGCATGTTACCTTCTCTTTCTCAGCCCACACCTTTGGCCTCTTGGGGAGTCCCTTACAATCAGTTGACTGAGGATGAGAAAACTTGGGCCTAGTTTACAGATGTTTCTGCAAGATATGCAGGTACCACCCAAAAGTGGACAGCTGCAGCACTGCAGCCCTTTTCTGGGACATCCTTGAAGGATAGCGGTGAGGACAAATCCTCCCAGTGGGCAGAACTTTGAGCAATGCACCTAGTTGTTCATTTTGCTTGGAGTAAGAAATGGCCAGAGGTGAATTTGTATACTGATTCATGGGCTGTTGCCAATGGTTTGGCTGGATGATCAGGGACTTGGAAGGAACATGATTAGAAAATTGGTGACAAGGAGGTCTGGGGAAGAGGTATGTAGATAGACCTTTCTTAGTGGGCAAAAAACATGAACATATTTTTGTTCCACGTGAATGCTCACCAGAGGGTGACTTCAGCAGAGGAAGAGTTTAATAATCAAGTGGATAAGATGACCCGCTCTGTGGCTAATGCTCAGCCTCTTTCTCCAGCCACTCCTGTCATTGCCTAATGGGCTCATGAACAAAGTGGCCATGGAGGTAGGGATGGAGGTTATGCATGGGCTCAGCAACATGGGCTTTCCCTCACCAAGGCTGACTTGGCTACAGCCACTGCTGAATGCCCAATCTGCCAGCAGCAGAGACCCACACTCAGCCCCTGATATGGCACCATTCCTCGAGGTGACCAGTCTGCTACCTGGTGGCAGGTTGACTACACTGGGCCACCTCCACCATGGAAGGGGCAGTGATTTGTTTTAACTACTGGAATAGACACATACTCTCGATATGGGTTTGCATTTCCAGTATGCAATGCTTCTTCCAAAACTACCAACCGTGGACTTACTGAATGTCTTCCCTACCACAATGGCATTCCACACAGCATTACTTCTGATCAAGGAACCCATTTCACAGCAAATTTTGTGTGGGAATGGGCACATGCCCATGGAATTCACTGGTCCTACCATGTTCCACATCACCCTGAAGCAGCTGGATTAATAGAATGGTGGAATGGCCTTTTGAAGACTCAATTACAGCACCAATTAGGTAGCAATACCTTGCAAGGCTGGGGCAATGTTCTCCAGGAGGCTGTGTATGCTCTAAATCAGCGTCCTATGGTGCTGTTTCTCCCATAACCAGGATTCATGTGTCCAGGAATCAAGGAGTGGAAATTGGAGTGGCACCACTCACTATTTCCCCTAGTGACCCACTAGGAAAATTTTTGCTTCCTGTCCCTGCAACCTTAAGCTCTGCTGGTCTACAGGTTTTTGTCCCAAAGGAGGATTGCTGCCACCAGGGAACACAGCAATGATTCCATTGAACTGGAAGTTAAGACTGCCACCTGACCACTTTGGGCTTTTACCTGTGACTCAACAGGCAAAGAAGGGAATTACTGCACTGGCTGGGGTGATTGATCTTGACTATCAAGGGGGAAATAGGACTACATCTACATAATGGGGGTAAAGAAGAGTTTGCCTGGAATGCAGGAGATCCTCTAGGGCGTCTCCTAGTACTGCCATGCCCTGTGATTAAAGTCAATGGAAAATTGCAACAAACCAATTCAAGAAGGACTAACAATGGCCCAGAATCTTCAGGAATGAAAGTTTGGGTCACCCCACCAGGCAAAGAACCATCACCAGGTGAAGTGCTTGCTGAAAGTAACAGGAACATGGAATGGGTAGTGGAAGAAGGTAGTGATAAATATGAACTTTGACCATGTGACCAGTTACAGAAATGAGGACTGTAACAGTCATGAACCCTTCTTCCTTGTTTCATTATGAGTATGATTGTATATGTACACAAAACGAATTTCTTTGTTTTCTTCCCCAACCTTTCCCCCTATCATTTGAAAAGTTTTATTAATTTCGTTTCATAATATTTAAGGATGTCAAGTTTAAGAATGAATATTATCCAAGGACTTGCACCCTATTCTGTGGGAAATTAATGCATTTCCAGTTGTATGCAGGGGAGTTGAACATTATTAGGTGGAAATATATATGTATGCTTGTCTGTTATTGTTTTTACTTAGAGACTAAGTATGGTTTAGGGTAATGTGTATGGTTGCCGAGTTGACAAGGGGTGGACTGTGATGGTTAGGCTAATGTGTCAACTAGGCCAGGTAATTGTTTCCAGATCTTAGGTCCAGCAAGCACTGGGCTAATTGTAATACAAGAGCATTTATGGACTTCGGTTACCAGTGAGTTTACTGCATGGATGGCTGATTACATCTGCTTCAATCAGGGAAATTGCATCAGCAATGGGTGACGCTCTTACCCAATCAATTGAATGCCTTAAAAGGGGAAGTAATTTTAACATTCAGAGAGAATTTCCCAGCTCATCTTTGGACAGCCAACTTCTCCCAGAAACTCATCAAAGACCTTTCATTGGACTTTCATCGGAGCCCCTGGTTTGCAGCCTGCCTGCGGAACCTGGACTTGAGCATCCCAAGGTCGCGTGAGAGAGGCTTATAAAATCTCATACTATTAACAGATATCTCCTGTTGATTCTGTTTCCTGAGAGAACTCTAATACAATGGTGTCGAAGTAGATTGGCAGAACTCAACTCTCTCACAAAAAACAATGGAGAAAGGGCAAAAACCTACCCAAGGGAGCTGTTTGGGGATCTATAGACTGGGAAAGTGCTGCATATCATCCAGGACAGAGCGAGACAGATAAATAGCCAAAGGAAAACCATGAGTTACTCACCCCTGTGGCTGAAAATGGCACATATACCCCACTCTCAAGGCAAATAGCTTTGGTAAAACCCCTGGCTCACTGCAGGGAACTGAATGGGAGAGAGCATTCCCTGGGAAGAAGAGGGGTCTTGCAGAGGGTGGAGACTGGTTTCTTTTCAGTGAGTTTGGCCAGTTGCGTACCTTTGAATCTCAATAAAGAGCCCAACCAGCACTGAGGCAGCCCCAGGGAGAAGGGAGGGGAGATCTGATCAGGCAGTCTGTCACACCCAGCTGCCCTGGGAGAGAGAAAAATTAGATCTGTGAGGGGGTGGAGACAGGCCCCTAGCCAGCCTGGCTCTGGCAAACTGTTAGAAGCCCAACTTGCCTGAGGGAATGGGGGCAGGAAGACCCAGATAAGCTTTCAAAAGCCTACTTAACCTGTGGAGTTGGTGTAGCTCAGTGGAGGAATTCCCGTTTTGAATATATGAGGTCCCCGGTTAAGTTCCCAGTACCTTCTAAGAGAAGGGAATCCACTGGGTTATCAGGCACTCAGTTGTTTTAGGTTTCTTGGATCTGTTATTTTTTTATTTTTTATAGGTTCCTTTTTTTTTTTTTTCTTTTTCTTTATTTTATTTGCTAAACCTGGGTACATCATCTGCAGAGGGCAGGCTGCAGGGTGATTGATTGAGGAGTACCAGCAGCCTAAGAAGCTTCTTAGGGACCTAAGAGGGAAGGCTGTTTTTCCAGGTTGTATTTGTTGTTGTTTTGCTTCTTGTTTGTCTTTCCCGGTTCTTTGTTTCCTTTTTTTCCTTTTACTTAGCTTCTCTACCTACTTTATTTCTTTTTTTTTTCCTTCATTTTTCTATCTTCTGTCTTCTGATGCTTTTCTTTCATTCCATCTCTTCTTGTTTGACCTTCATTTTTATTTCTCTCTTTTTTTCTTTTCTTCTCTTCTCATCTTTCTGGCCTTTTAATTCATTCTATTTTTTCCCTCTATTTTGTTTCTTGTTCATTTCTTTCTATTCCACCTTTTTTATTCTTAATCCTTTGTATTTTTATGATTTTGTACTCATATTATTTATTTTCCTACATCTTCTATGGTTCCTCCTTTAATTTTCTTTATTATTGTTACTATTATTCCTTTTCTCTTCTTATCTATTTCCCTTTCTTCTTGTCCTAATTTTTTCCCAAGGGGAACACAGAAAACTGCAAAGATACAGAATAAGAGGAACCAAGTATCAAAAAGGAACCTTACCACACATATGAAAAAATAAACTAATAAAACCCTAGAGTAAAAAGAGAAGCTAAACAACCTAATAAGTCCATCAAGTAAACAGATGCCTAGACACCAATGAAAAATTACAAGCCATACTAAGAAACAGGAAGACATGGCCCAGTCTAATGAACAAATCAAAAAACAGGAGGAGATGCAGAATGTGGAACAATTAATCAGGGATGTCAAAGCAAATATCACGAATCAATTTAATGAAGGGAAGAAGAGATAAAGGATATTAAGAAGACACTGGGGGAATATAAAGAAGAAATTGTAAGCATACCTAAAAAGATAATGGATCTGATGGTGATGATTGGCACAATAAAAGAAAGCAAAAATACACTGGAAGGACATAAAAGCAGATTTGAACAGGCAGAGGAAAGCATCAACGAGGTTGATGGCACTACATCTGAAATCAGACAGATAGTAGCACAGATAGATAAAAAGATAGAAAAAATCCAGCAGGGACATTGGGAATTGAATGGCAAAATGAAACACACAAACATATTTATTATAGGCATACCAGAGGGAGAAGAGAAGGGAAAGGGGGCAGAAGGAGTGTTGGATGAAATAATGGCTGAAAATTTCCTAACTCTTTTGAGGGACATGAAAGTACATGTCCAGGAAGTGCAGCACACCCCAAACAGTATGAATCTTAACAAGCCTGCACCAACACATACACTTATCAAATTGTCCAATGCTCAAGACAAAGAGAGAATACTGAAAGCAGCAAGAGAAAAGTGATCCATCACATATGAGGGAAACTCAATAAGATTAAGTGCTGATTACTCATCTGAAACCATGGAGGCAAGATGCAGTGGTATGATATGGTTAGGGGCTAAAAGAAAAAATCTTCCAGCCAAGAATTTTGTATCCAGCAAAGCTGGCATTAAAAAATGATGGCGATTTCAAAATATTCCCAAATAAACAGAAACTAAGAGCATATGTCGGGAAGCGGGTGTGGCTCAGTGGATAGAGCCCCCGTTTACCATATGGGAGGCCCGGGTTCGCGCCCCGAGGCCTCCTTGTGAGGGCACGCCGGCCTGAGCGGTGCGGTGGGCTGATGCAGCAACCTCACGGCAGGAAGCGGCTGTGGCGCAATGGATAGCGCACCCGTTTACCATATGAGAGGCCCCGGGTTC
>JAQZBX010068914.1:0-15674 GCA_029593785.1 Cabassous unicinctus | reverse complement strand
ATGAAGGTATCACAGTTTATCTTTTTACCTGTTGATGGACCTTTGGGTTATTTTCGGGATATTATTCTGAAGGTAGAGCAGACAGAATTTGCTGATGGATTGGCTGTAACATTTCAGAAAAAGAACAGAGTCAGGTATGATTCCGAGCTCCTTAGATTCAACAACAGGAAAGGTGCTGAGATGGGAAACTATGCAGGGTCAAGGAGGAAGACCTCTCCACCCAGCACACCGCCTGGACACAGCAGGAGCTCAATAAGTGTTCACAGGGGAAGGATGGGAGCAGGGAGAACAAAAGGAAGGTGTGAATTCAGTTGGGGATGCTGGTACTCACAGTCTAAGCTTCAACCAAAGTACACACTCCTCTGCTTTCCCACACCCGCCCTCCTTCGTGAAGCCAGGCAGTCATAATCATAAAGAGACTTCCTGGGCACAAAGGAGTGGAAGGCAGATTCAATTAGAGTAGGATCCCTTGTTCTCAAATGGCCTCAGGTCCAGGAAGCATTGTTTTCTCCCCAGCATGAGACTGAATGTGCAACTGTCCTCTGGTTTCCGAACAATAAGCTCCCAAATTACTCTCAGCTGGCCCATCCACTTGAGATCTATAAGCCTCTCAGAAGTCCCCTCCTCCTCCTTTACCTACCCTGCACGTCCAAATGCTCCAGCTTGAAGTGTGTCTGATACTTCGCCAGGTCTGAGCCCTAGTGCTTAACTGTTATTAAAATACTCACACACCAATTTTATTTTAAAAAAATACAAATAGCCAATAAACATAAAGGAGGGAGGATGCCCAACATTTCTAGTACTCAAAGAAAAGGAAATTCTTACAATTTTCAGAGAATCTCATTTTCCTATCAAAATTGACCTGATTTAAACAAATACAAATAAGATAGCACTGGGAAGATTGTAAGGACACAGGCGGGGATGTACTTTGCTGGTGGGAGTGAGAATTGGTATAACCATTCTGGAGAAAGCAGAAAAAATGGGCATAGTCTTGGATCCAAAAATCCTACACCTAGAAATCTGTCCTCAACAAATTATCACGGTATCTGTAAAGATACTCATCACAACATTATCCATCACAGGAAATGCCACTAACCACCTTAATGTGTAAAGAAATTATAACACTGTCCATCAACAAATGGATAAATGTGTTGTGTATATCCATTCAATAATATCATACAGCAGTGGAATCGAATGATATAGTGCTACATGCAACAACATGGATATTTGTTTCTAATGTAATATTGAGTGAAAGAAGCAAAAAAGAATACACAGCCTACTATCCCATGACATAAAGTTCAAAAATAGGCAAAATTAAATTACCTTGCTTAGGGATGCAAACACAAATGGTAAGACTCTAAGGAAACACAATGCAATGATTAAAGAACAAAGCAAGATAGTGTCTAACTCTAGGGAGGAGGGAGATGCACACAGGTTGCTTCTGGAGTCCTGGCAATGTGTTACTTCTTGCCCTGGCTGGTAGCTACATGGGCGCCCAAATTGCTAGGATTCTTCATGCTGTGCTTTTCCATCCCTGGCCCTTCACTGCTAACCATGCCCGGGGGAGCACAATGCCTTCCTGCAGTGTTTATGAAGGCACCACACATAAGCAACGTTTGTTCACTTGTATCTAAAGATGCCAACGAGCTTGGCAAGAATAATTTGTCCTTAAGGTGTCTTATATTAGATCCCTGGCAGATCTTTAACTCATGATCCCAGGACAAAGAATGGAAGCTTGCTCTACTTGGATAGGATTGTACTGGAAGAGAACAGGCCACTCCGTCTCTGAATTTGCTGAAGTTCAGCATCACACTGAAAGAGAGAAGAGCTGATACAGCTTGTTGACACTCTGCTCTTTAATTTGTTAAATAAAAAGTTGGCTGAGCTGAGGGCGGCGGTGAAGAGAGAAGCAAATACCACATAAGCAAGGGCTTACGATGTATGGAGCTTCTGCTAACTGCCAAGCCCTGTCCTAGACGCTGGGGTAGAATAAGAGATGACAGCATATGGCCTTGAGAAACTCACAGTACTAGGGAAGGTGGCAGAACAAAAGTGAAATCAGTCCATTTTCTCTGGAGTATGAGAGAAAAAGTTTGAAGCCATGGAGGAAACCGGGAAATGAGGATAACCATTTCTTCTCTGAACCACTATTTTGATTCCAGCCCAATTCAGCAGGAGTTAGCAACCATCTGGCACCCAGAAGAAAGAACTGCTTCCTTCTTCCTGGCAGGCCTAAGTTCAAGTATATGCCAGTGCATCTAGTGGCCACTCACAAGAGGTAACAAGGCTGCTGGTTAGGCTCTCCCCGGCCAAGAGGATGTGGTGAGTGTGGAGCTCAAGCACTCTTCATGTTAAAGGTATTCTGGCATCTAATTTAGAAGCCAACGTGCTTGTTTATTATTATTAGAGGATGATGATAAAGAAATTTATTGAGGACTTAAAAGTTCCAGGTGACTGACTTACATTATCTCATTTTGTCACATAATGAATGAGACATATGTGACATATGTCACATAACATAATAGGTAGTATTTTAGGTATTATTGATAATCCCATTCTACCAATGAGAAAATGGAAGGGCAAAGAGGTGATGTCACTTGACCAAGGAAACACAGTTGGCTGGTAGCAGACCTTGTGTTAGAACCAGATCCGTGTGAATCTTTAGTATTATGCTAATAAGCTACCACACGTCTACTACTGGGGGCAGGTCCATTTTCCATGAGGGAAACTTAGCCATTTTGCCCTGCCCACTACAGAAGCAGTGATTTGTGGATGAGGGGTCTCCAGGACAGGGAGACATTATGGCAGAGAGAATTGGGGTGATGTTGAATTGCTTTGGAAACTTCCTCTCTTACAATGACTGGGGCTCAGGGATGTAGCCAAGGACCCAGAGGTTCTGATCACCCCCAGCGTAACTGTGATTTACACCAGTGTGGGCCCCACCTTCTCCTTCATGTTGGACAGATCTTGTACATTGAAATTGCGGGGGGAAACAATCAAGGAAAGTTCTTGAGACTCCATAGAGGCACCAGGGGAGGGATTAGATTAGATGAAATGATTAAAGATCTTTGAATCATTCCCACCAGCACCAAGAAGAGTCAGGGAGATGGCAGATTCCACACCACTGGGTGTTTCCTTCACTCCTTGTGCCAACGTGATGAGACTTCTGCTGTCTTCCATCAAATCAACTTCCCGGCATGCTTTGTGGGCAGGACACAATACTGTGAACCTGTGGCTCACTCTTACGCTTCTGAGAGGGACGAGATAATTGTCAGGGAGATGGGCTTTGGGGAGGTAAATGCTACAGAGGAAGAAGATCAGGAGAATAAGGAGATGGGAAGGTTATGAGGGAAAGGAGTAAGGTCATACAAGGATTCCAAGACTGTTTATGATAATGGCTGCCATTTGTTTGTACTCATTACATGCAAAGCTCTATGCTTAGTATTTTACCTTTATATTATCTCATCAAAACCTCATAAGAAAACTAAGAAGTAGGTACAATTATTATCTCCATTTTACAGATGAAGAAATTGAGGCTTAGAGAGGAGAGGTGACATTCTCAGGCTACATGACCAGTAAGTCGTGGATTCCGAATCCAAACCCTGATCCATCTCTCTCCAGTTGTCTTCTGAGGCAACTGCTTCTCAACTCAAAACAATTAGTTCTGAAATTAATTTACTAGATCACAGTCAGCAATAAATTAAGTAGATGAGAAGAGTAGAAAAGAAAAATCTTCAGAGTGCAATATGTACAGTGAAATATGAAACAGAAATCAAACAAGTATGAAAATTTGTTTCACATTGTATGTGTGCACAGGTCAACAGTTGTGGTGTAAAATGTATTTCTCTTACTGTTGATTATGGTAAAAATAAATAAATAAATAATCAAATAGGAGGACCACTGCTTTAAGATCTTCACCGTCCACATTCATTCTTTCAAGAAAGACTAAGTTCTGATTGTGTGCCAGGAGCTGTCCGAGGTCCTAGAAGCACCAGTACTGATACAGGAGACCAACTGCTAGGGGATCCAAGCCCCACAGAACAGATGGGCTCAGACAATGCCCTGTGCAAAGAGCTATGATGAGGGAAGTACAGGTGGTCTAAGGAGAAGCTGAATACACGTTGAGAGGAGGACAAGGCTTTGCAGAGGATACCCCCTTTGCCATGAGTCTCGAAATTAGTCAAAGTGCATAGGTAATGATGTTCCTGGGAGAGAGATTTTTTTGATCATCCATGAAAAGGGGGCTGTTGGGATGGACTAGGAGTATAGCTCTGCATCTGCTTCATGAAAATGATGGCTCTACTTCCTGAACATTTTATATGTGCCAGTGTACCTGACCTTACTTTATAACCACAGCAACCAAGCAAGTACAGGATTATCATCTCTGATTTACAGGTGAGGAAACTGGGGCTCAGAGATGTGAAATAATTTCCTGAGAGTTGAAAAGGCAGGACCAGGATTTATACCTAAGTAGGTAGTGCAGTGTGCATACTCTTAACGACTATTACAGTCTCAATCTCTAACCACATCACTGACGAGCTTAGAGAGAGGGGAGAAAAAACGAGCGATATCCGGGGATGTTGAGATCATCATTTTATATACATAATCTCAACAAGCCTGTAAGGCGGATACTATTTATCATCCCATTTTATAGATAAGGACACTGAGGTTCAACATGGTGCACCACATCCACGCAAGCTTCGGTTCTAGGTCCCCACAGCCCAGGCTCCCAGCTCCCTTCTGCAGAGGCTGGGAAACCCCTTTCCTCCCAGGCTTTGTGGGGAAGCCGCCACTGCTGGCCTACCTGATACGGCTTCCCTTCTGTGCCTGGGAAATGTGGAAGCCATGCACCAGCAGCCCCAAGCCCCAGAGGAGGGAGGCCACTAATTAGATGAGTCGGTTCTGGTGTCTGCCCAGCCGCCAGCAGACAGATGGAGACAAGATGGGAATCCCAAATCACTCTGTCTTGTAGGGCCTCTGGGTGTGGTGCCCAAGTAAGACGGCATTTCTGGAAAATGGAAATGTGGCCTGGCTCTGGCAAGAGAGGACAGAGAGGGGCTGCAGGAAGGAAGGAACTGGCTTGGGCAAAGAGTTGATCCTTTTCTCCTGCAAGAAAAAGATTTAAGAAATCAGAATGACCAATCAGTGACCTGGTTTTAAGTCCTGGAAAGGGTTGGCCTTAAGAATTAGCCTTGTAAATTTGGAAGAACCCAGAGTTTAGGCTTAGAAGACTGGACCTGAAGTCCTATTTCTCCTCTCTTAGCAGCTACTCTGTAAAACGTGCCACTCCTAGAACCAATGCAGCACTCACCCTGTGCCAGGTCTTGACCTAATTAACTTTTCATAATTAACTAGTTTTGACCCTCACAATGACCCTATGAGATAGATGCATCTTTATCCCCATTTTACAGATGATAAAACTAAGACCCAGCGGCAGACAGGGCTTGAACCCCCAAAGTCATGCCCTTAGCTACTATTTTATGCTGCCGCAGGGAAAATAAATCATTGTAGTTGCGGCTGCTTACAGAGCATTTATACCCAAGTCCCATTTTACAGATGGGGCAACTCTAGGGCCTTGAGACCTGCAGTAATGTGTTCATAATCCCACAAAGGCCAGAATGCAAACCCAGGCCAACTGACTCCCAAGTCCACATACACTGGTGGGTCCCTTGCCTGGCTTCATTAAAGTCACCTGGGAAGAGTGTTAAACACGTGGGCTTTAGGAATCCATTCCTAGAGCAGGCCTGGGGTAGGTCCCAGGAAAGTGTTTAAAACATACCCAAGATGATTCTAGTTATCAGCCACTTGTCAAAAGTGGCATGTTAGAATTACATGAAATAATGATACGTCAGCTGCAAAGTGCTACAAAAATGCTATAAAGTATGATAATAATAAATTTCATTGTTGTTATTAATTCCAAACTATTGTAAATGTTCTTTGAAACAATGGTGAACTCAAGCAAAGTTCTAAGGAGGGTAACAGCTGAGATACAGAAGGCAGCGCCTAACCTCAAGAAACCAGCAGTCCAGTAGTTGAGGTAAAGGTTCTTTGCAGGACTGGGTTGCCAAGAGAATGTGCAAAGAACAAACTAATTCATGCGATCACCTGCATTTAAAGCCAGCGGACCTTCAACTACCTATGTTTACAGAGCAGAAGGAGCTACAGTGGGACCGAGTGCCTCGAAACCACTGTCAAGGGGAGGGGGTAGGGATTGGGCAGAGAGACGTGGCTATCTTAGTCTAGAACCTTATCATCTGGGGGCGTAGGGTGAGGGTTTCTCTCAGAAATAGGATAGAACTGACAAAAGGACATTAATGGATTTACTAGTTCTCTGAAAGTATGTGGAAGCCACCCAGTTGTCATCAAGACAGAAAAAGAAAACCGAACAAATGCTACATGCATTTTGGTATGACTCAGATGGCACTGTATCGACTCGGCTAGAATTCTGCTTATGTGTTCACAGAGACCCTGACTTTGCATATTTAGGGACTGTTCACTTTATAACAATGTGTGATCCTATTTTCTTTTGGTCCATTCTGATTAGTTGAAAACTAAATTAAAACAAGATTATCTTTGCCCCTGACCCCCTCCAGGGGGGCTGTCCATTGACAGCCCTGACAAATCTTTCTTGAATTACTTAAGTAGTTTTCCCAGGACCCATCCAGATATCCTGAATCTAAAGATCCAAGAGGAAACCTGTAGTTTTAACAAAAGCTAGGTTTAGCCAGGTTTGGAAAATACAGTGAACATTAGCAGACTGATTCATCCAATGAACAATTATTTATGGAGCACCTACTATGTGCCAGAGTTGGCCAAACTAAGCCCTAGAGCCACAGTGATGAACAAAAAAGATAAATTCCCCATCCTTATGGAGTTTGGAGTCAGGTAGGGGCAATGGGAGCTACATGAACAGTCTAGAAACACATAAGGTCCAGTTTCAGGTGTGCTCCAAAGGAGCAGAATGGAGGGCTATGATGGTTGGCCTAATTTAGATTAGGGTGGGTGGTCAGGTAAGGTGCTCACTGCAAGCAGCCTTTTAACCCAGACCTGAAAGAGTAGGAGTAAACCAGGATATGAGTGGAGTGGGGGGTGAGAATCCAAGGGAGAGGAGAATGAAGAGTACTCCAAAGAGGGAAATGCAGAGGTGAAGACCCTAAAACAGGAAGCGGAGAGGCCCCAAGGAACAGAAGGCAGGCCAGTGGGACTGCAGCATTTTGAGCAAACTGGAGATTGTCACAAAATCAGGGTGGGGCTGAGGCAGGGGCCAAGTGAGCATATGTTAAGAGTTTAGATTTGATCCTAAGAGCCTTAAGGAGCTGCTGGAGGATTTTAAGCAGAAAGTGACATGATCAGAATATAAAACCTTTCAAAAACGCCATAGGGTCATCTCCCACCCCTACAATATTTTAATCATGTAACGCCTATGGATCAGATCCTACTCTGCAAAAATGAGGAGTTGATTCCATTATAGAATCACGGAAAGGGGGGCACAAGGGAAATTAGCCAGGAATTGGGCTCTCAGTTTCCAGGCCCCTCCCTTGTCCCCTCTCCGAGAAGTTGAACAAAAGTCCCTCTTGAAATGAATGTGGGGACACACGGACTGAAAGCAAAAACCCATCAGTGTGTGCCCTGCTCCCCCTCCTACCACCTTGTCAATTCCACACCCGCTGGAAATCAATCTCTGCTGTGTTCTTCAGACAGCAAAGCTATCAAGAGCCTACTGCACAATAAGGTCTTAAGAAGAATCCTTGGAGGCCCCTAGGGAATGGCCATACTGGGCTGGAGGAGGCCAGACCACCCCAGGACTGTGGCAACAAGTGTTCAGGATGCTGCAGCAGATGTCCTGTTTGCCTGCCCGGCCTCCAGGCCTCCTTCTTCAGGATTGGCTGGGGATGGCTCTACACCTGGCTCTAAGATGGGATGGCCCAGCACTGGCCAATCAGATCTTCATGTTCCCCTGGTCATCATGATTGACTGAGTGATGGGTCACGGCCCAATCAGAACTGAAGTCTCTATTCTTTGACTGTGAGAGAAATGCTGGTTAAGGCGAGTATCTCTTTTTTCTTGCTTGGTTTGCTAGTAGGATAGGATGCAAGCCTGAAGCTGTTGGTGACCTTCTTGTCATCACAGGGGGAATGCCTGCATGAGATTGGAACCAATTTGGAGGAAATCAGAGCTGAGATGGAGAGAAAGAATGAGAGAGACTTCAGAGGATGGCAAGTGAATGCGTGGATCCAGCTGGAACTACTCATTTAAATACCATTTTTGTTTAATTCTTTTTGAGTTAGCTTTCTGTGTCTTGCAACCTAAAGTTCCAATTCCTTTCCCAAACTCTCACTGCACAGGTTCAGCAAAGTTTGGAGATGAACAAGATGAAGATGGATCATGCCAAGGAATGTCTGCATTGGCTGTCTCCCTTAAAAGCCAAGCAACAGGAGGATCTGATTCCCATGAATGAGAGAAGAAATACGAGTACAGCATGAAGCAACTGCAGCAAGCAGGATTCTAGCTAGACTCCTGGAAAGACTTTCTGAACTAAGGCATCAGACAGCTTTTTCTCATTTCAGATCTCTGCTCTGGATCCCAGCTAATATCGCAACAACTCCAGCAAAAAAGAAGGAAAGAAGGGAGGGAGGGAAGGAAGGAGAGAAAAAAATTCTAAATCAGCAGTTCTCAACCTTGACTACATATTTCAATCACCTATGGAGATTTTGAAAAAATCGATGCCAAGATACTACCTACAGAAATTTACCTTGAGTGGGAGGAGGAATTGGCATTTCTGGAAAACCACTGGGCTCGTAGTGCCCTCCTACTCAGTGTGGCCCATGGGCCACTAGTAGCTGCATCACCAGGGACCTTGTTAGAAACAGACTTTCAGGTCCTGCCCAGACCCATTTTTACATGATGCCTAGATGGGTCATGTACACATTAAAGTTCAAAAACCGCTGAGCTACAGGGCTCCCCAGACCCCAGCTTCAACTATTGGGAGAAGGCTGGCACAGGTCTGTGCCTGGGCTATGTAACGTCCACAGGGGAGTGAGCTGCCCTGGGGGATGGACAGGTGTGCCCACATCGAGGATGGACAGACTTCCATCAGGGAGACAGAAGGAGCTGTGCCTCCGGGGCCTATGGCCCCTGCTTTCCCAACATAACTCTGTGCTTGTAACAGGCACTTAAATCACCCACAAACACAACAGCCCAGAGTTACAACTCCAGAGTGGCGTCACACATTACAACCGAGGAAATCACTTTTACGATTCATTAGTGCTCCCGAACAGAGACCATCTGCTCCTAGTGTGACTGCTTCTGTGATGGGCTGGACCATCCAAGGGTGCTTCCTACTAGCCAACCTTACCATGCAAGTGAGTGATCCGGGTGAGTCTGATTCAGGAGGTCTGGGGTGGGGCCTGGGACTCTGCTGGCTTCTCACCAGCTCCCAGAGGCTGTTGATACTGCCGGCTCTTTGGGTAACAAGAAGGCCTTAAAGTCCACGGACATGTCCAGAAGGCCCTCTACGTAGCATCCCTGAGTGGAGAGATTTCTCTAAGAGCAATCTCATGTAACACTAACAATGCTGTAAGTGGAAGTTATTCCCATTTTCAACCTGAGGCAATTAAGGTTCAGCACCCACTGGAACCTAAGTTTCCAAACCTAGCCCAGCATCAGAATCCCCCAGCAACCTTCTCAAACGCCCCCTGGAGATTTCAGCTCTGAGGTGGGCCCAGGACTTAAGCAGTTTTAACAAGTCTTCGAGCAATTACAATGCAACTAGTCCATCCACTGACTAGCTTTAGGGACTACAGATTAAGGTGTCACTACCTGCCTGGAGCAGAACAGATTGATTCTTGTGCTTGTCGCTTCCTTTAAAGAGTAACTGTATTTTCTTTATGTCCTTGACATCTAGCCCAAGACCTGTCAAAAAGCAAGAGCTTAATAAGACTTATTGACTCACTAAATGAATTGAGAAATGGATGGTGGATGGATGTATGCATGCATGCAGGAAGGGAGGGAGAAAAGAAAGGAGGGAAGGAGGAAAGAAGGACAGGGAAGAGAAGTGAAGAGAAGAGAGGGAGGAAGAAAGCTCTGGAGTTCCTAGAGCTTGGCATTTACCCACAAATTTGCATCATCCTCGGGAGCATTTTTTTAATGTCACAGATATAAAATTATGTGTACTGTTTCAGCAAGTGAGCAGCCCCAGGGGAGATGCCTGTATTTGCAGGATGCACCAAAATGCTTGGCAGCTGAAGAGAGTAGGCAGGGACTTTGGGGGGGTGGGGTCAGGGGGGGGTCAAGCCTGACTGCTAAGATGTGGAATGACATCAGGCATTAACCTACAGCCATGGCCTGTTTGCAGAAAACAGACATTAACCTACAGCATGGCCTCTTTGCTCATTTTGCCCACCTGGGTATAACCTCCCTGTCTCTCCTCCTCTCCCACTACCTGACCTGGCCTCCTTTTTTATCTGTTTGCTGCCTTTCGCTCTATCTTGTTCTCTCAGGTCTTAGCACCTTCTTTTCAAGGCTGCACACTCTCCACCTCCACCGCCCTCTGGAAGTCCCATTAAGACCCATTCTTTCACCACCAAGAGAGTAGATCCAGCCACCATCAGCACATTCATGAATTAAGTGAAGGAGGTCTTCCCATTCCCCCATCCCCCATCCCCATTGGAACCCAAGCCACCCACCTCCAGACTCCATACCCAACAGTCTTTTTCCATGTAGTCCCATGGCTTTCGAGATGAAAAGCATGATGATTCTGAAATTTACATCTTCAGTCTCAGCTCAACCCCTGACCTCCAGCCTTTGTATCCAACTGCCTGGCTAGTATCTCTACTTGGGACTGTATGGGGATCTTAAACTTCACATATCTAAAACTGGACCTCTATCTCTCCTCCACGCCTCTCTTCCCACCACCTCCCCACCTGTCATGACACCACCCAGTTGCTCAGTCCTCCATGAATACTTCCTTTCACTTCCAGAGCCAATTGTTCAGTGAATCCTAAAAACTCACAATATGTCCCAAGTCTGACCAGTTCTCATCAGCCCGTCTGCTACCTCCCTGGTCCAAGCCACCATCATCCCTCCCCTGGAAAATTACAACAGCCCCAAGCTGATCTTCTGGGTTTTCTTCTTGCCTCCCACCATCGTCAGCCTCCACACAGAGACCAAAGTGAGCCTCTGAACATAGAGGTCAGCCCACATCACTCATCTCTGACTCACCATCCACCATCTAGACACCCCAGTGTGGCCTACAAGGTCCTGCCTGATCCTGTCCCGGGCCCACCTCTTCAACCACATCCCCTAACATTCTCCCTACTCACAATGCTCCAGTCACACTGGTCTTTCCATCCCCAACACCAAGTTCATTCCGACCCCCATGCCTGTGCACTTGCTGCTCCCTCCACCTGCTGCATTCTTCACTCAGATAGTCACATAACTAACTCCCTACGTCTCTGTTCAAATTTCACATACCTCCGGACAGCATCTAAAACAGTGTCTCCCCACTTCTCACCCTCTGCTGACCTTGCCTTGTTTTTCTCCATACCACCTATCACCATTCCATGATATTTATAAACATACACACATACCCACACTCATATATACATTTGTATATTATCTGTCTCCACCCAACAATACCCAAAAAATCTGTGTCTACCCAAAAGCACAATGAGGTCAGAGACCTGTTCCACACTGGTCTCAGCTGCCTCCCTTACATCTTGGACAGGGCCTACAGCATAGGAGATATTCAGTGTAGTTGCTGAACAAATGGATGCATTGTCCTCCCCTGCCCTTCTCAGCAGTGTGTTAATCTGGATTATAAGAATCATGCTTTGCCCATTATTATATCCTTTGCCCTTCATTGTCCTAGGGCCTTGCTTTTCAACAAAGACCAAGCTCAATAAGTGCTTGCTATCATCAAACGTGTTAAATAAATTATAATAAATTCACGTCATGGAATTCTATATATTGATATTTCATTTTTGTTATGAAATAATAAAATAACAAAGTGATAATATTTATGGAAAAAGAAGACAGGGAGGATATACCCCAAGTTAAAAATGAGATAATCTTTGGCTTGTGGGATTATGGCTAAAGTTTAGTTTCTTTTGGCTTTTCACCATTTCCTAAATTTTCTACAATGAATATTTATCACTTGTGCAATCAAATTTTAAATGTAATCCTGTTTGGAGATAAAACAACTAATCATCTAAAACTCTGAGTCAAATATTCTGAGACATGGATTCTCACCTTTGTTCCTTAGGTGCCTCCAGGCAAGTCACAATGTCTCAGGCCTCAATTTCTTCCTCTGAAAAATGGGGGCATCATCTATTTTTGGTATAGAAGTATGATGAGATTCAAATGACAATGTCTCCATGCAAAGATTCTGAAAACAGAAAGAGTGGTATATCTTGAAGGATTATCACTAGGGACTCCTTTCCAGGGTTTTGGTGGATGCTACAGAGCTTGCTCTCTTCTTAGCAAAGATATTCGCATAGCCTTGCTTCATCCCAAAGGATGACTACTGATGCAGATGTTAGGGCACTGTAGGGAGGCAAATAGAGGAACCGACGGTAGATTACCATTACCTAAGTAACCACCCACTGTTTACATGTAAGACCTAATGTTTCAGGACATTCTCCTAAATCACCCCTCCAGGAATGAGTGATGCAGAAGGATCTAAAAGCAGGGATATTGAGCCCAGTAACCCTTTCTCTCCCTATCCCTTCAAGTCAGACCCAGATTCCCAACTACACCCCATAGCATGCCCAAACTCCCCAACACACACAAGCATGCTCATGACTGAAGAGCCTTCATTTAAATTCTATTTCCCCTTTAAAAAGAAAAGCGCATCTGAGAGACTGTGATATTTTGTCCAAATTGAGCTGAGTGTCGTAGACCAAGACTGACAGCAGACATGAAGCTTTGGCTCATTACTCTCGCCTAATGTCTCCAACCGCAGTCTCAGAGAAAAGGGCTCATTGGGCAGCCACTGAATGAGGCCTCCATTAGGTTCTTTTCCCCCATCTGAGCCTCAGTTTCCCCATCTGTAAAATTAGGAGGACAGACTAACTCAAAGAGTCAGATATCAATTCTACTCTCTTATCCTTTGAAATTCAAAAGAAAAAAGCCCAGCTCTGTATTCTATATGCAAAGACCCAGCATTCTTCCCAATTGGTCTAGGAATGCTTGAGGGGTGAGGCTGGGACTTGTAGTTTTCCACCTCTGGATTTTGCTGAGTTAGTCCAGTTTATGGCTCATCAGCTCACCATGCCAAATGAATTCTTTCCATATTGTGTCATCTCACTCTGGCATAGCCCCTATTCCTTCACTCCCCAAAATGCCACCAACACAAGTCTCAGTGTGTGAAACAGAATTTTACTGACAGTTTGGGTCAATAAACTATGCACTTCAATGAAACAAACTACTTAAAATTGGAGATTGGATCTTCTAGTCTTTGAAATCTTTGGCCACCCCACCAGCAGGTATCCCCCTTGTTCTTTTCTTTCTCCTTGAGCTTCAGCCACCCATCATGTGGCTCACCCTCTCCTCACCTACAACTTCCACATTCCCTCTTTCCTGCTCATCCACAACCTTGACTTCCTATTAATTACACATAAGAATTTAGCTCACTCTTTGTTTTGCTGTCTTTTTACAGCTTATGTTCTTGAGGCCCCATCTGCAACACCTAAAACAGCCTAGAAAAATACGTTCTAAAACAAAGACGGTTTTCTCTTTAAGAGGTGCTCTGATACCAACTGGTAACAGCTTTTTTGACTCCTACTCACATGCCTGCTGACACTCCCCAATTCCTTGCCTGAAGCAGACATCACTAATCAATCTCACTACCCTTCTCCACTAATAAGACCTCTGCCCAACAAAGAACGGTAAGCAGACACTACTAGTAGCTAACTGCTGCCATGATAGGTGCAATCTCTGTGCCATCTCTGACCCCCAGGTAACTTCAAAGATTCCTTCCAACTTTGCCTTTCTAGGGTCTCATGAGAGCAGAATATTCATTAAATAAAATCAACTGAAGAGTGCATTAGTCATCTGCATGGTAATATTCCAGGCAGTCTGAGTAGGACATACTCCTGCCTCAAATATTCCCCTTCTCTCAGTTCCAAAAGTCCGCCAGTGACCCTAATGTAGCCTGCATTTCATCACTCCTTTGGATTAAAGTATGAAAGATCTTGGTTCGATAAGAATAGCTTGACCCCATTCTCTGCTCAGAATGTTCTCCCTTTACCTTTTCCTTGGCTTGACTTCCTTCTACTCAGCCTTCTGGGTTCAGATGAAATAAAATGTCACTTTGTCAAAAAAAGAATCTCTGATACCTGCTCCCCCAAGAATAGGTCAGGCTCCCCTCTCTCTGCTATGTGCTCTTTTAGTACCATGTACTTCTCCTCTACAAGCCTTATCATCATTTAATTATATAAATACCTATATAATTATTACTTATTGTCTACCTCTGCTACTAGACCTCAGCCCTAGCACCAAGACATGCCTGCACCATAGTAGATGCCCAGTAAATATTTGCTAAATGATTGACTATTGATTAATTAATATCTGATTTTCAGGATGTTTGTGAGCCTTAGAGATGCATCCTGTATATAAAATGTTCAGCAAAGTGCCTGGCACATAGTAAGTGCTCCATGAAGGGTAGAAAGAAGAATAGCATTTTCTCTATGCCAGGCTCTATCCCCTCTCTATACATTATATTATTTCATTTGTACAACGAACATATGTGAAAGATACCAAAATTATTCTCACTTAATAAATGAGGGGTTGAGGCTCAGAGAAACAAAGCAACTTGCCCAGTGCTGCCGAGGGCCACAGGTGTGATGGACACTCAGGCAGGTAGCCTCCGAGCCTATGCTTGTGGGCTGTTCAAAAGGGATCAGGGGAGGGGCATTAGAATAGGGACCGGAAGGGAGAGTGGGGTTTCCCACTGAAAGGAAAGGGCAAGTGCAGCGGAACAGCTAAAGACCTGAGTCATAGAGTCAAATCAACCTGAGCTTCAATCCCTCCTCAGCCACTTCCTAGTTGGATGGCTTATATGAGTCACTTAACCTCTCTGAAACTCAGTGTTCTCTGTAAAAATGGGCATAATACCTATGTCTACAATTGCAATATGATGATGAAATAAGATCCCACAAGGTGGTCCTCTGCCTGACACATTATGTAGTGCTCAAGAAAACAGAAGCCAAGATAATTGTTTCCTCCTGATTCTCCTTTCTCTTTCTCTCTCTCTCCCTCTCTCCCTCCCTCCCTCTCATATATACCCTGTGATTCTTAGGACAGTTTTTAAGGGGAAAAAGAAGATGAATAGGGGCATGCATATGTGTTTTGGGGAGAACTGTTTTTTCCCTTATGCCTGAAAAACAAAGACAGATTATTGGGTACAATTAATTGTTCAAACTGCCAGAGATTTGAAAGTAGAGGGAGTAAACAGATGCTGCGCTGAGCTCTGTGCTCATTAACTCAGAGAAAGGATTCATTTCCTATGCATGATTAACTCCCCATCGTCGGTGATTTACACAGCAGATGATCAAATGAGAATTCATTATTCCACAGATGGAGGGTGTGGGGACTAGGCCTTCAGCTTCCTCAGGACAAGGCTGTCCCTAAATTCCTGGGGTGTCTGTGATCAGAGCCTTGACCCAGGAAGATGT